>JARYGA010060934.1:31151-100239 GCA_030545235.1 Helianthus tuberosus
ATATCTCCGCTCTCGAACGTCCTGAAGACTATCTCCTCAGTAAGGGCATCCATTCGCTAGGTTGGGTTTACGAAGCGGGTAAATCAAGTTGAAGAAGCATTAATCATCCAATAAGGTAATGGGGGAAATCTTGTGATCGGTGGGAATAGTGGTGTGGTTGTTGGCGTTTTGTTAAATCAATTGCCAATCGAAGAAACAGGGAATTAATGAGGTTCATGCGAAGAATCGAGCGAAAACAGGGGTCCACCAATAACGGAAGAATTCGACCAAGTAATATGTCGCTTAGAAGCAATTCTAGTAGTGAGGTGTGGCGGCATGACCCAAAAAGGGAAGTTCATTGCATTACGATCACGGAAGTATATCGCTTGTCCAAAATAGAGTTTGGTTGGTAGGGTTGCGAGTTGCAAAGCGACGAACGCGCGTAACTGTGGCTGCTTCGTTTCTGGTAACGACGACCAGTGGAGATGATGAGGTCCGTCAACAGGGATGCGTGGGTATAGTTCTCCAAAACCCGTGTTCGTTTGAGCCAGGTCTGGTCTTTCTGAATGTTGACGTACAAACCGAATGTACGGAGGGTCAGATGGTGACGTCATGTCGAATTAAGCGTGTAAATAGATAAAATGCATAAACAGTTGTCGTAGCGGGGTGACGAGAAATCAGAAAAGAATTTGACCATCACTTGTCAAATTTCAAGTAAACAATTGCATATCATAAAGAACGCAGTAGGGCCAATAGACAACACGCTACTACCCTAAATAAACACACCATAGACACCACACCGGACAAAAGTAATCTAGCAAGTAAGAAATATAAACTTAAATCATACCACCTAGTGTGTTGAGTCTTGCACGTGGAGCGAAGCGTCGTTGTGGATCGTTGAGCACTGTACAGGTTATAGTCTGGTTTTAACAAAAACTTTTTCCCTTATTAAAACCAAGTTCACTATAACCAATGGCTCTGATACCAATCTGTCACACCCCCAAAATCCACCATGCGGAGTATCACCGCTTGGAGGCGTGACATGACCAGGATCGAGCCACCAATCATATTGAACAATCATACTTAAGTAAATAAAACCAAACACATTACGATTGGTGACCAAAAGGAAGTAAACCGATTTTAGGTTAACAGCGGAAGCATAAAACATAAGTTCAAAACATAAGTACATAGTTCATAAGTTTAAAGTCCAAAACGTAGGTTTAATAAGTTCATGAAGTTTATTAAGTACGGGACATATCAGTTCGCATCCCACAACGACCACCTCCATATGCAAGCTCCATAGCATCTAATGACCTGCAAAGCATGTAATAACGAGTCAACAACAAAGTTGAGTGAGTTCACGGTTGGTTGTCCATTTTAGAGTTGTTTCCAAAAACATAGTTTAATCTCATTCGGCTATCCAGCCGTGGGGGTTACCCCATAGTTCGAAAACGTTTATTAGTTAACCATCCCATGTTCACCTTCCCTGGCTATCCAGCCCGGCACTTTGGCCGTGGGGAGCTGCCCCAGTATTTTAAACTACCAGACTCGTTTATCATATCGACTACTAACAAAAGAAATCAATTGTGCCCTAGCGTCGGTGTTCTATCACCACCGACGTGCCATAGTCCATTAGTACACACCCATCCAACTGGCACGGTGTGCGGTTTGTTAAACCTAATAGCGCTATTAACTAATGACCCGCTCGCCATAGCCTCGGCGATTAAGTCGATACAAAAAGGGAGGGACTTCGCTGATAGAGTTCTAGTCCAGTAAGTCTAACACGTCCCAACAGGACGAGGAATTTACATTCCTGAACACGTCTCAAGGACGAGGAATTCACATTCCTGAACGCGTCCCAAAGGACGAGGAATCCCTATTCCTGTACCCATTCCCATTCCCACCGGGAAATTACCATGCTTTGTAGAAAAGTGTGAACTCACCTCGGTTTGCTCGGTTAGATTCTCAAATATAGCTAACAGTCAAGGTCGGTCAATCACGTCCTAATAAGGTACGGATAACAATCAGTTTCTCATGCATAACACGTATCCTACGTATGGTTTATTTGCACATTACTTCTACCACATAACAGGTACACACTTTAACGATTTATGCCCATATAAACTTCCCATCCATTCCCCACTCATAAACAAACATACGATATTGCACGTAACACATATAACATGTTAGATCATTCACCGATAGCATACTCGACATTTAGACACGCAAGTCACAACTTATGTCAATTCAGCATTAATATTCAAAACCGGCTGTTTTCGGACATTTAAATAAAATAGTTAAATTATTCCAAAAATTCCCAAATTTTTACAGAATGTCTTAAACGTTCCATATTTTATTGTATAAAAATATCGGGGTCCGGTTCATTACTAATATTTTATAAAAATTCATATTCCGGACTGAACTCAGATTTATGTATTTCTGATCACAGTCCACGGAACAATTTATTAAAAATTCATCGAGTGTCCGATTTACGAAATTCCAGTGGGTTAATTACAAATGCATTGGTTGTCATCTACTGTACAAATTTCATGGTCCGATTCATCACAAAACTCAGGTTATGACTGAAAGTATGACACCCATTTATTGCTGTCAAAATTCAGCTTAAGTTGCTGTTACAAATTAATACTTTAAAAATAGTAAACGAAGTCCAAAAATTACGATTCCGGTGCCATTAGAACCGTATTTCATAATAACATATTTAAGATTCAAAATATCGGTTTTTCGTTGAGTTTAAGACCTGTTTACAGCCAACTGAAGTTATCTGTAAAGTATGGACAGATTGCTGTTTTTAGTCTCTAGCTTACTAGTTTGTGTTCGGTTGATCCCGTTAATTATGTTTAGTGATCGTAACAACATCAAACATCAATATAATCCAGCAACACATCAGATAATCAGCCAATAATCATAATCACACAAGATCAACATGATTTACACTAATATTCATCCATTAACCACCTTGTTCATCACTTTAGTAGACTTTTAGTTGGTGATCTTATATGTTAGTGATTTTTAACCGACGAAACTCTTATTAACCACTTTAGAATAGATGAAGAAAATGTTTAGAGTCACTTACTACTAGCTCGAGGCTAGGGAAGAAACTAGACGAAAAACGAGTGGGTCCTTGACAATCCGCAAGCACCGGGCTTCCTCGTACGCGATCCTTCACACTTGTATATGCTTGGAATGGCAAGATCAAAGCTCGAAAATGGATGGATGTGGGTGTGTGGGTTCAGCCGAGGATATGGGCAAGAGGGAGAGAAAGAGTGAAGTTTTTGCTAAGTGAATGAATGAATACAAAGCCTTATGGTCCAACTTATAGTCCAATTCCACTAATACCCATTGGATCTTATGTTCTCTTGATATGAGGCACAAGGATTAAAATATTCAAGGTTTGTAAGATGGTGTCCCCTATGGGGAACCAAACTCGTTAGGGGGGGGGGGGTATTCGGTTTGTTTTGAACTAGATGATTAAGCATTAGTTGTTAAGTTAGTAGGTTAAGACTAGATATTAGTGGGTGGTGAATTATAACGGGTGTTAGGGTATTCGGGGACCCTAACTGGCTCAGAAAAAGAAAACAATGTCATAGACAATATTTTTAGGTTCCGGCTAAAGTCCGGTTGTTCGGTTCGGTGTTGTTCCGTTAAAGTGCTTAATTAATCCGTAAAGTGTCCTATTTATATATTTTGTAACGTTTTTACTTTCTAACACTTAGGAAAATATAACGGACTATTTAGTGACCTATCTGTACACTATTAGTATATTAACAAATACGTGCAAGCATAACACAGATATCAGAAAGCAGTTAAGTAATTCCACACAGTCGTCAAGCACATTAATTATTATTAATAAACTGTACGGTTACATGTAAATTCGAGGGTTGTCACACGTTTGTCGTGAAGTTTCTTCGTGCGCTCTTTGTAGAGTACGGAGCTTTCATAGGCTTGTTGTCGCAATTCTTTCAATTCATCAATTTGGAGAAACCGGGCTTCACCTCCGGTTTTAAGGTCCAAATTCGCGGTTTTCAAAGCCCACATAGCCTTGTGCTCCAACTCTACCGGTAAATGGCATGCCTTTCCGTATACCAACCTAAAGGGAGTAGTCCCAATAGGGGTCTTATAAGCTGTACGGAATGCCCACAATGCCTCATCAAGTTTGTCCGACCACTCCTTGCGGTTAGCACCAACAGACCGCTCAAGGATGCGCTTAAGCCCACGGTTCGTAACTTCCACCTGCCCGCTTATCTGAGGATGATAGGGCGTGGACAAACGGTGATGCACACCGTAACGGGATAATGCTTTTTCAAGCTGTGTATTACAAAAATGAGTCCCTCAGTCACTAATAAGCGCTTTCGGAGCGCCAAATCGAGCGAACAAACTTTTTAAGAATTCACGACCACCCTGGCGTCATTTGTGGGTAAGGCTTGCGCCTCCGCCCACTTTGATACATAGTCAACTGCGACCAGGATGTATTTGTTACCTCGTGAGGGGGGAAACGGTCCCATGAAGTCTATCCCCCAAACGTCAAAGACTTCACAAACTTGTATCCAGTTCTGGGGTATTTCGTCGCGTGCCGATATATTCGTCGCCCTCTGACAGGCATCGCACGCTTTTACCCAACTCTGCGCGTCACGAAAAATAGTCGGCCAATAAAACCCGGAATCCAACACCTTCTTCGCGGTGAAGTTGGCACCATGGTGGCCTCCGGTCGGTCCCTCGTGACAATGGCGCAGAATACCGGTCGCCTCAGTCCCTGATACACACCTTCTGATCACCTGATCAGCACCCACCTTGAATAAGAAAGGGTCGTCCCAAATGTAGTGCTTGATATCTGAAAAGAATTTCCTCTTTTGCTGGTGAGTCAACCCTTTAATCAGAATCCCGCAAGCAAGGTAGTTCGCAAAGTCGGTGAACCAAGGCGACTCATCACATATCTCAACACCCATCAAAGACTCGTGTGGGAAATTGTCATTGATTGAATCCCAACGCGAGTCTTCGATGTCTCCATGCTCTAACTGAGATAGATGGTCAGCCGCTACATTCAACGCACCCTTTTTGTCTTGAATTTCAATATCAAACTCTTGCAGCAACAAGATCCATCTGATTAGATGCGGTTTAGCGTCCTGTTTGCTGAAGAGATATCTAATGGCTGCGTGATCAGTATACACAACGGTTTAAATTTGTCAAATGCGAAAACAACTGCCAAGAGCTCTTTTTCAGTCGTGGTGTAGTGCTCCTGAGCGTCGTGAAGAGTCTTGCTCGCATAATAGATCGGGTGAAAGTGCTTTTCCTTCTTCTGTCCTAAAACGGCCCCTATAGCGTAATCACTCGCGTCACACATAATTTCAAATGGCAGACTCCAGTCCGGTGCAACTAAAATAGGGGCCTCAATCAACTTTTGCTTGAGAAGGTCAAAAACCCTCAAGCAATCATCTCCAACTATGAACGGAGCGTCTTTCTCCAACAAACGGGTCATAGGCCTAGCGATTTTTGAAAAGTCCTTTATGAATCGCCTGTAAAACCCTGCATGACCAAGAAAGCTCCGTATCGCTCTCACAGAGGTGGGAGGCGGAAGTCGTGAAATAACGTCAACTTTAGCTGGATCGACTTCTATACCCGCATGAGAAATATTATGTCCCAGAACTATGCCCTCCTCGCACCTTTCCCAGTTCAGGACCAGATTTGTCTCCTCACACCTCTTCAACATCTTTCTCAAATTTTCCAAACAATGATCGAAGGAATCCCCAAATACCGAAAAGTTATCCATGAAAACCTCCATAGAATCCTCGATCATATCATGGAAAATAGCAACCATGCATCTCTGGAAGGTCGCTGGTGCATTACACAACCCAAAAGGCATCCGCCGGTAGGCGAATGTGCCGAAGGGGCAGGTAAAGGTAGTCTTTTCCTGATCCTCAGGAGCGATAGGAATTTGGAAGTACCCAGAGAACCCGTCTAGGAAACAGTAATACAACTTCCCCAACAGACGTTCCAACATCTGATCGATGAATGGAAGCGGGAAGTGATTTTTATGAGTAGCATCGTTGAGTTTGCAATAATCAATGCAAACTCGCCACCCAGTGACGGTACGGGTAGGAATTAGCTCATTCCTATCATTTGAGACTACAGTCATACCACCTTTCTTAGGTACAACCTGCACTAGACTAACCCACACAGAGTCGGATATAGGATAAATCATCCCGGCATCCAACAACTTAATCACCTCCTTCTTCACCACGTCCTGCATATTTGGATTTAAACGCCTCTGATGTTGTGCACACAGTTTGTACTCGTCTTCCATCCGAATCTTGTGAGTACAGAAAGAAGGATTGATGCCTTTGATATCCATGATTTTCCACGCAATAGCTCTCTTATGAAGTCTCAGAACCTAGAGAAGCTGATTTTTCTCATCCTTTTCCAATGATGCCGAAATTATGACCGGTAAGCGACGCTCCTCGTCAAGAAATGCATACTCGAAATGTGGCAGGAGTTCTTTCAACTCCAAAGACGGCGGATCTTCAACCGACGGTTTTGCTTTCTCTTCTTCTACATGGACAATTTCAAGAAATCTCTCCGGACTCTGGGAACCATCGTCACCAATCTGATAGACTGGCTGCTCTAAATCGTGGCCCTCCTGCGTAATGCCAATCAGGTCCCCACACGACAGACGTGTGTCCAAATCAATCTCGTCAACAGTGCCTTGAAAATGAGAGCACACACATGCATCGAAAATGTCGACATAATAAAGCATGTCATCGTGACTTTGAGGATGCTGCATCGATCTTTTGATATCGAATGTCATGTGCTCATCATTCACTCGGAGCGTGATTTGGCCAGCTGCCACATCAACAATCATCCTCGCAGTATTGAGGAACAGGCGTCCAAGTATCAAAGGTACTTTTGAATCCTTGTCCATGTCAAGAATAACAAAATCCACGGGGAAAACAAATTTATCGATTTTTACAAGCATGTTTTCCACAAATCCATGCGGATACTTGATTGAACGGTCTGCCAACCGAATGCTCATCCTAGTAGGTGACGGCTCACCCAAATCCAGTTTAGTAAAATCCTTATATGGCATAAGGTTGATACTCGCTCCCAAGTCAGCCAATGCATGGCTAACAGACATGTTTCTAATCAAACACGGGAGCGTAAAACTACCCGGATCTCCCATTTTCATGGGCATATGGTTTTGTAGAATGGCATAACAAGTTTCATTCATCACCACACAAGAAATATCCTCGAGCTTCTGTTTATTCGCGAGGATATCCTTAAGGAATTTCGCATACTTTGGCATCTGGGCCAAGGCTTCAACAAACGGTATATTAATGTGTAGTTGCTTAAACAACTCAAGGAACTTACTGTATTGTTCGTCATTCTTCTGCTTCTTCAGCCTGCCTGGATAAGGTACTGGAGGAGTGTAATCTTTGACCGGCTCCTGGACTTGTGCTGTACTTGCTGGGCGTAGCCTGGCTTGCACCTCATCCGGTGTGTCAGTCGGGACCGCTTCAGTGATCGGTACTGAGTCCGATATGACGGGTCCGGTAGGTTTTCCACTCCTGGTCATGACAGCATTCACATCTATGTGCCCGCCCGGGTTTGGTTCTGTATTGCCCGGAAGACCACTCTAGGGTCTTTTAGACATCATCTGTGCCAGCTGACCAACCTGATTCTCGATATTCTGAATCGAGGCCTTATGACTCCTCATTTCTCCCTTATGAGAAAGAAAAAGATCCTCGCTCTGTTGGTAGCGTTTTTCAGCCAACTGATTCGCACTAGAGGAGCTAGTAAGAAGTTGAGCCATCATATCCTCCAGCTTGGAACTAGACTGAGGGGCCTGCTGCGGGGAACTACTCCCAGTGCCCTGATTCTGATATGAATATGGACGCTGCTGGTAAGGTTGGTTGTATTGCTGGAACTGCTGACCCTGACCCTGCTGCGCTGGAGCGCGCGAAGTGAACCCCAATGGGTTTTGATTTCCTGTATTCGCTCGCCACCCAAAATTTGGGTGATTTCTCCAACCGGGATTATAGGTGTTGCTGTACGGATTGTTCTGCGGCCTCACTTGATTACTCACAAAATCCACTTCTTCGTGACCCTGGTATACGACTCCCTGAAAACACGCACCAGGCTCGTGCGACACTCCACACTGGTCACATCCCGAGCCAGCCTGCGCAGTCATCTGGGACCTGTTGAATCTCGATGCAAGAGCTGAGATTTGTGCAGTAATGGTCGTATAGTCGTCTACAGCATGAACTCCTACGCGAGATGATGATGATGCCCGACCTCTATCTCCTTCCCGACGCGAGCTGGATTTCAACGCAGCTTTTTCTATGATATCATACGCTTCAGTCGGCGTCTTAGTTCCTAGATCGCCACCTGCGTTCACGTCTAATCGCTCCTGCGTGTTGTAACTGAGCCCCTGATAGAACGTCAAGACCAGCTGTCTCTTGGAGAAGCCATGATGTGGCACATCAATCAACAAATCCTTGAATCTCTCCCAAGCCGCATGCAACGACTCGCCCTCGTCCTGGCGAAAGGAAACAATTCGGTTCCGTAGCTTGTTTGTTTTCTCAGGTGGAAAATATTTCTGCATAAACTGCTCCGCCAACTGATTCCAGGTTCTGATGGACCCGGCTGGGAGTGACATAAGCCAAGCTCTAGCTTTGTCAGGTAACGAGAACGGAAACAACCTCAACCGAATTGCATCCTCCGAAACACCTGTAATCTTAAACGTGGAACAAATGTGGAGAAAAGCCGTTATATGTCTTCCGGGATCCTCATGCTCACGCCCGTCAAACTGTACTGAATTCTGCACCATTTTAATAATACTAGATCTAATTTCAAAAGTAGGTGCATCAATAGTAGGCGGAAGGATACTCGGCTTCAGGCCTGCCCTTCCGGGCTGATTTGTTTCATTCAAAGGTCGTTCATCGTCTGCCATGATTGTGTTTCCTGCTGCCCCTAAGCCCTCGGCTTCAGCGGGTACCACCGGCTCCGGCTCGCCTCCTACGAGCAGTAGCCCAACCGCCCGACCTCTTGTGTGTAGACGTCTCCTAAGATCACGTTCGGGCTCGTCTGACGGTTCAACAACTTCTGGAATGGGGGTCGAGAACATCAACCTGCAAACGAAAAATTGACACAATGAATATTTTATTAATATAATAATGTTGTTTTTTTTTAGCTAAATAGAAACATAATATTATTTTAAATGGGCTGAAAATTTTATAAAAAATCCGAAAATGGGCCCGAAATTTTATAAAAATCAACACAATAAAAATAATCGAATCGGCTAATACAAAAATGATTTTAAGGTGCCGAAACCCCAAAGAATAAATGAATAAATAAATCCAGATCGAATAAATAAATGGAACAAAAATTTACAAGTGTACAAAAGAATCACGAAAACGAATAAATCGAATTAAAAAGCAAGAAATATTAACAAATATATAATCAACTAAATAATCAAGAAAGTATACACAAAAATTAACAAGTATATACACCGATAACACAATGACTCGGGTCGTTCCTAAAGCTCGCCATTTCCCCGGCAACGGCGCCAAAAACTTGACGTGTGCGCGACTACACATAATTTTGCAATGAAATTACGCACGATTCGGTTTTAAATTTATAAAAGTGATTATTACTTTAACATCAAAACACACACGAAAGAGGCAAGTGTACCCCGTCATATACGTAGTAAAGTATCGGTAAGAACCAAGTATCGATCCAAGGAAATGGGCGGAGAAATAATACTAGACCTTTGTCACTAAACTACCGGTAAAAACATAAGTTGTTTGATTTTTAATAAACTAAAGTAAGCATAAATAACTACTTAATAAAACAAAGTAGAAAATAGATAAATAGCCTTGCTTAATACACAACCAAAGTATGTCAACTAAGTCAGTTTTGGCACTAGAAGCATTCGGTCAATTTTCCATTTTAAGACAATTAGTATCCCTTTCGGGAATCCTAACATGACAATCATTCGGAAAGCTAAAACGATAAACACACTTTAACCACCTAAAATTGTTCTTTAACGTGCAATTGATAAATGTCTATGAAAATCTCTTAAAAATAAGTTAGTCATCCGTTAAGAGTTTTCTAACCGCACTTAATCAAGGAAAGCGACACCGATAAACACAATGCAACCACCGAGCCAAGCATAAACTAGATTAAATCACAACCGAGTTCATTTTACAAATCTTGCACATAAATTCACCAAGATAGCAATTTTGGCCTAAACTACTAACTAAGCTAACAAATCATGGCAAGAATTTATAACAACACCATTTAACCCGTTAAGGTCCTTACGTGACGGCAAGCTTTCTTGATTAACAATAATTACATTTTATTAAACCACTAACCATTTCTAGTATCATGGTGCACACATTTTAACCAAGCTAAACTAGTTAACCAAGTTTAAAGTTTACTAATACATGATTAGTTAAGCTTCATTTTTCAACTATCTTAACTAACCAAATACCAATCATCCAACACAATTACTTATAATCAAGAAATCAATATCAATAACAAGGTTACAAACTAATCATCAAAGATTAACATAGAAAATACTTCCAAATGTCATTACAAACAAAGATTAACATACTAATAGTTATAATCAAGCAAGGGATTGTTGTTTTTTTGCCCAAAGGCTACAATAATACATAAACATTAATCTAAATGCTTGAAAGTTTAACAAAATAATGGAAAGATTAGAAAACCAAACCATAAACAAGCATAAGATTAAGAATCCGGATAGTAATGGAGCTAAACGGCACAATGTGGCTTGAATCCGGGTCAAAAGCATAGCCTCCGGAGCCTGTAAAATCGCCTGTGAAGCTCCCAAAATTCCAGAGTTCCAAGCAGAATGTTTCTGCAAGTTTTTTTATATAAATTCAGTTTCGCACGGTCGTGCGTCCTGTTGCACGATCGTTCACTTTAAGCAATTATTGGAGGTATGGTGCACCATACCGCATGACGTCACAGATCTTGACCGGTCTTCGGTCTTGCACAACCGTTCTTCATATGGCACGACCGTGCGTTTCCGGGATCATGTTGCACGGAATGCTGCACTGGTCGTTCAGTTCCGGGGTTTTGGGTGATCATCGGATCCGCACGGGGTGCAAGATATGGAACGCCCGTGCATCACCAGGATTTCCTTGATTGCCTTGCATGCCGAGTTGCACGTTCGTTCAATACCGGACTGTCTTTCATTTGTCGGAGATGCACGGTCGTGCATTAGGTCGCACGACCGTTCCACACGCCCAGGTCAGTTTTCTAACAGAATGTTCGCAGCTTCGACGTTTTGCCCAGAAAGTCCTCGTTTTCGCTATCATCTTGTCTGGTATGCTGTTTTAGGCCTGTAAACAAAAGTATACATAATTAAGTATCCGAATGACGGTTTTACGGCCGAAAACGCATAAAATGGGGGACTAAAATATGTGTAAATTAGCGAATATCAGCTCGCCACGTGTCTGACACATGGCCTGAACGCTTATCCGGAGATCTTCAAGCTGTCGCGGCCCGCGTAAGCTTAGCTTAACTCTTACGCGGCCCGCGAGCGACCAGAAAATTTGAATTTCTTGTTAGTGCATTCATCTGTCGACTTCGTCTTATATCGAGTCTCGGGTTAGTTTCGAAGTTGTTCAAGCATGATGTCATGATGACATCATCAAAGTGACATCATCAATGACATCACCTCACAAGAAGTCATAACAGTTTCAAAGTTTACAATAGTCAAAAGTGGCTTTCGCTTGAACAGAATGATATTATATTGTCGGTTTCGCTTGAAGTATAATTAGTGGGTTTCGCTTCAGTTGACCTATGTGTCTTCAAGCGAAAGCCTGAGTACTATAAATAGGATGATAGGCTTGTCATTTGTAACGAATTCCAGAATTGATACCGAGGTGCTGCCGGTGTTCCTTGTGATTGTAATCGATAGTAAATCAATACACAAGACGTTTATAGTGTTATTCAAGTTGTTTTCACATCCGTTTCTTTGTTTCCGCCTCTGAAACGGATTTGAGCTCTTCCGAACGACTCATTCAGGTCTCGATTCGATCCTACAATTGGTATCAGAGCTCAAGAGGAAGAGATCTTGCCAAAACAGCCTGTTTTCATCACAAATTCTGTTTCTACACCATTCTTTTTCAAAAATAAAAAATTTTCACGGTTAAAATTGGCTCAAATTCACACATATTATGCGCAATCATGTTTTAACGTGTAACGCTCCGCGTTTTCATAGATTTCCATATTTAGAAACGATTATTCATGTTCCTATTTTTGGAAACTTTGTATCCTAGTATTCGACCTTTCGTTTTAATCGTCGAAAAATCTTGATCTTTAATCTAATTCGTTATAAAAATGGGTATTTATTCATGGTTTAATTAATTAAATTAATAGATTTTACTATTTAAAAGTTTTTTTTTTATAATAATATAGTTAGTCTTGTTAAATTTTAAAGTTAGGAAAGGATACAAACTAACCCGGTTAATTTAATTGTAAATATTAGTTCTTTTAGAAAATACGTATAACCTAGTTAGTTTGGTCAACTATGTTATATAACTTAAACCAAGTTGATTTAGCTAAATTATTTAAATCTTTCCAAGTTAAGGGGCTAGAATGGTATTTTCCTAAAACTAGAATGCAACAAAACCCTTCACCCCTCTCGTTTATATGAGCAGTCACCACACACTCCCAAACCCTAACTTCTTCTTCTACAATCTTATACTCACAGACAAAGGGAGCCGGGTCTCTTTCTTCATCTATAGCTCCTTCAAACCCACAACCCACCTGCAAGACCCCCTCCTCGGATCCCCTGTAGCCGACAACCACACCCCCTTCTTCCCTCGAGCCATTGGAGGGCCGACCACCACCACTGCTGGTGGCGGCGGCGATGGCACCACGAAGCAGAAGGAGAGAGAGAATACAAGAGAGAGAGATGAGAGACCGGGATGGAGATCGTGACGGCGGCAGTGGAGGTCCCGGCGGCGTGGCGGAGGTGTTGGGTTCGGTGACAGAGATAATTTCGGTGAATAAGCTAAGAACGACGACGAGGTTACTGGACGGTGGTGGTGTTCCGGTAGCAGTAGCGCCGCTCACAGCGGCGGTGGTTCTGTCGGGTTTCGAGTTTTGGTTTCGTCTCGATTCGGTTCAGGTAAGGATTTCAAGTTTTTGTTTGTTTCATGTTGGTTTGGATACATGTTGTTTCTGTCCGGTTCGAGTCTCAATTTGGTCTCAGTTCGGGTGGACCAGTCAAGGTTAATCAGCATTGTGTCGTGTTTAATTTGAGTGCCTTTAGGCTAAGGTCAAAACTGGTCCAGTAGACGACTCGGTCAACTGTCGGGTCAAACTTGGTCAAAGCCGGTTAGCTGAGGTCTCGGTCCAGTCTCGGGTTTGGGTTGGTTTCGACAGCTCGGATTCAAGTCGACAGTCTCGGGTGCACGTCGGTTCAGTTACGAGTCGAGTCAACACCGGTCAGATTTGATGTTCGGTTCGGTGTTCGGGTCAAACCGGGTCAGCTTCGGTCAAACTCGTCAACTGGTCAACACGGGTCAAACTCGAGATGGGGTAAAATCTTAACGACACAAATTTTGTTTATGTTATTTAGGTATATATAAACTGTTTCAAAACCGAGCTTGAACCGACACGACTATAAATTTAGTGACTTGTTCATTTATTATGTCAAAAAAAAAAAGAGAGAGAGAACTTATTTATACCATGTTAAAAACCGTTACACTTATTGATTAATTTCATTTCAGCAAACGATAAGAATTATATATATTATGATAATATTGATTAAATTATTGAGTTTTGAAATAATAATAATAGACACTTTGGTTGTCGGGATCATCCAAAAATAGGGGAAACTCTGCCCGTTTTTCCGTGTAAATCCGTAAAAACGAAACATGTTAAGTTAAAAGAAACTTAACAGATTTAAGTAGTTTTACAAAAATAAATATATATTTATTTTGACTACACTTCTATAATAATCCTGATGGATTTAATGTAGAATATTTACTTAAACTATGTAAAATATATATATACGTATATATCAACTAGATAGACTTTATATTCCACTTCAAATCTTCCGTCGAAATTCTATTTACTCATGCACCATCGTTTTCCCAAATAGGGTGACCTCGGTGTTCCAATCTCCTAATCTAATCCACTCGTCATACTTGGATAATCGGATGACTTAGCAATTATGTGAGTATACTCGATCCCTTTTTCCCCTTTTACACTTTGGGATGCAACATGTATAATTATGCAAACAACTTTTAAACTAAACATACTCAATCCTTGATCAAACATGAAACTAATGTGACTTACTTGTTATTCGCGTATGCTATGTGAACGATTTGGAACATTATATGTTCATTAACTTTGCTCGCCCACCTTAACAATTATACCGCTATAGGATTAATGCCCCGCCCGCTATTCTTTTGGGTATTGTTAAGTTAAACATTACCACCCCGCTAAACTATTGGGATTAGGCTATTTTATGCGTTGTATTCTAGGGTTTGAACATATTGTACGCCAAAAATTGCATACTAGTAATCACATATTATGAATCATGTTGGATTTGAGTTTTTATTCTATTATGCTATGTAGTTAAACTTGTATACTCGCCCTTGCTTTTGCATTGAAACTCTATTTTAATACATGTTGCAGGTTGACTAATGAAGTATGGATGAATGATGAAACAAGTTTAGGGTGGACTAGATACACACCTTTAATCATTTATCTTTTGATGTTTTATTGAAATTTGAACAATGTTGTATTTCGTTTTGATTATTGTATGACAATTTAGCACTTGCAATGAAATTTGAATTTAATTAAATATTGTCATATAGTGTTATGAAGTCTCTAGCAATCTATACACACTTCGTCTCATCCCGATGTTTCCGCCATCGGTTGGGGTGTGACAGATTGGTATCAGAGCCATAACTATAGGGAATTAGGAAAAGTAGGATGCTTTTACCTAGTCTATAGTTGTAGAGCCTTATTCGTATGTTTTGCTTGAACTATTACATGATACTTTATTTGTTTCTTATTTATGCTCTTTCAAACATGTATATCACTCGCGGGTAATATTCGACATGTTATTCTTATGCATTAATGCTTGTCTTATTATGTGTTAATACTTGTTTCGTTGTTCGATTCTTTACGTGTTATTCTTGACCTATTTCTCTATGTGTTAATACTTGATTTATCATTTCATTATTTATGTACCATTCTTGATATGCCTTCTTACGCGTTTATACTTGTTTCCGTATTCCTTTGACATACACTTCCCTCGTGCATTTTACTCGATATTTCTAAATCCGACAACACTCATAATACAAACGAGATGACTTCACCAAAATAGGCGTGAAACCCACAATTTGGTGAATGACTCTCAATCCTTCTACTTTCTTTTCTTACACGAAATTCACCATCAAGTTAGGAGTGAAATCCTCACCTTGATGGAGAAATTCAAATTTTAAATTCTAGTGGACCCTCGTCAAGTGTTGAAATTAAATTTTGACCCGACGAGTACCAACCACACTTAGGGTACGAAATCGTCAAGTTAGGGGTGAAACCCGCACCTTGTCGACTAGTTCCGCTCCTTGACTTTCAAATGTCTCGCCAAGTCTCGAATTTTCGATGGATTGGGAACATGTAGTAACTGGAAGGGTGAGTACCATTAACCGACACTTCGGCGAGAGTATTTCACCTATTAGGCCAAAGCATGCTCTCACATTCAAAAGACTTTCGACCACTTTGGTTAGTCAATGTTCCGTTTGGAACCATCCAAGTTTTATTCGAGCTTACGCTTTATTATTTTCGATCTTTTGACAAATTTGAATAATTTTTCGAGATTTCATTTTGCGCACACATCATACATACTTTTCATACCATTATACATTATTAGCATGCATAAATTCACGTAATTTTATTTACACTTTTGTAACAACGAGTGGAGACATATCATCAAGATATGAGTGATTTCCTTACCCTGACGATTAACTCCGCTTCTTTCTCATATTATGACCTCACCAACGGATTTGGGGTGATTCCCTTACCTAGGTGATCGTTACCAATACTTCCTTTAATAGACTATATTACGTAAACATGATCATGTTTATATCTAAATCATTTATCATTAGTCAAGTCCCTAATTATTTCAAAATGCATTGTGATATAAACGAACTTCTTATCCTACAATCTATCTTCATATAGCTCACACCCTCAAAATTCTTAACTTATGCCCTAAACACTTACACCTCAAATTTTCAAATTTCACGAAATGCTACTTATCAACCTAGTCGGCCTAATAAATTCACTGCCCACGAAATTTTGTATTAAACGTAACTATTGAAATGAGCACGTTGCATATCATTAAACTAGAAATTTTATACTTTCAATAGGGAATCAAGCCAACTTTTTTCGCACACGCCTATAAAGTATTACAAATATTACACAACATTAACTAAACTTTCTATCAAAAGCAACAAAACATTTTATTAAAAGACGCTTTTTCAGCAAACACTAAGTCCACATACCAAATTCCTTTTTTCTAAGGATCAACTTTTCACAAGAAGCTGTAAGTTTCAAAATTTTCTAATACAAAGTTACTTAAAAAGATGCAAACTTATTACTCTCTAGAACTTTTTCAAAACCTCACTCGATACGTCAATTAAATTTAAAACACGTGGGCAAGGAAACTTCATAAGAACCGACAAATTTTCAACTTATGTAAACTCTTTTAAAACCGCTGTAGCATTTCCATTCCTTTACAAAGTACTTCCCACATAACCAATAGACGTTTTATACTCCCTTTACATTCACAAACTAGAGTCTATATTTCGTGACGATCCAATCTATTTTAACTTCACGTTTTGCGCAAACAACTATATATGCATATCATTTTACACGTGTTAGTCAATATCTCACAACAATCTCACGCGCGTCACTCGCCCCCTTTCTCTTTCTTACTTAAAACTTTTAATCTTTTACGCGCATAAACTTGTGCGTTTCGATTTATACTATAAACAAAATCATTATTTCCTACATCCATACTTATACGTTTATGTCTTCACTAATGTTCACACTTACGCATTTATGTTATACTCATGAGTCAAAATTCATACGTTTTACTTTTATACATACACTCACAATTATACATTTGCAACGTACTTACATTCATGTTTATATTACATTCGTATTCATATTCATGTTCATACATTTTATGTTCTCATTTACACATGTACAACTTGTTTACACTTATATTCATACACATATATTTTATTCATACTTAAACAAATATGTTTTTACACTTAAATTTATGCTCCACATTTCAATCATGCTCATACACTTGTGTTTACTCTTATACTCATATTCATGTTGATACTTGTACAGTCTACACTTTCATTTATAGCTATACTCATACACGTATATTTACCCGTATACATTCACATTTACCTTTATACTCACGCAATTTACGTGATACTTACTTTCATATTCATACACCTACGTTTTACTTATAATCATATACACATTCATACGTATGCAATTTGCGTATACGCTTATACCGCTATGTTTATACTCGTATTTATATTCAGACACATTCTCACGTCTTTTTTTATCCTCATATTTATATACTCATAATTACCACGACACGTTTCATGTCTAACCTTTGACTCATATTTACACACGTACTCCCCACAATACGTTCGTATGCTTACACTTGTACTTATACTTATATTTATACTCATACTCGCAACAACGTACTTGTACTTGTACTTATACAAACACGTTTACACTCATATATATACTCATACATTCCATTCGTACTTAAACATTCATGTTTTACACTTAATTTTCACATTTACATCCATACTCATGCATCTTATGTTTATACTCATATTTATACTCGTATTCACACTCGCACTCGTGTTTATACTCTCAATTTATACGATTTATGTTATACTCGTACTCGCATTTATACTCACGTTTATACGTTTTCTGTTATACTCGTACTTTTGTTTGTACTCTCATTTATACGAATTGTGTCTATACTCACGTCATTCGTTTGTGCTTAAATTGTGCTCACATTTATGCTCATTTTTAATACACATTATGCTTATACTTTTACCCATACTCCTGGCATGCATTTTGTGTTTATGCTCACGTGCGTGTTCATATTTAAACTAATACTATGCTCATGCTTTATTCATACTCAAATTTTATACTTTCGTTCCTATACGTGGGCGAAACCTGAGGGATTCGCTTACGTTGGTCTTATATTATTTGGAACGCAAACATGCTTATATGTTACATGTCTATACACACGCAAACTTACTTTCAGAAATTATGTATACCTTAATTCATACACAACTAGTACAAGCTATGCGGAGCATGCGATGATCGGCATAATCGCGGGTGCACACGGGGTTATAATGATAGGCGTATGAGAACCATAGAGTGTACTACTGCGTATGGTAAGACACAGAACGAAACATGACACCGAATACGAAACGGACGTAACGTGGTCAAAACATGGTGGATACGCCGTTGGTACTTCCTATATATATAAGTGTTTTCACCATATTACCAAACTTTCGTAAGACGTGCCATGAGAAATTCGGTGTTTGTAGACTATATTGACCTAATATACAAACCTTAAACAACTCACAAACGCATTATATCCGATTATCCACGACGAGACTTCATTCTTAACACGCTACTTTCGTTTATTTGATACTTATGCTATCCTTATACTTTTAATCGTTTATTAGATCAATCGTTCACCCTTTTACCACAATTATTCTCCGTAGTCTCAAACTCCAAACCCTCAATTTTAAACAATCATCTTCTGTTTGCCAAAACCCTTTCAAGTCTTCCTTCTGAATAAATTTCGGGACGAAATTTCCTAAAGGAGGGGAGACTGTAACGCTCCGCGTTTTCATACATTTCCATATTTAGAAACGATTGTTCATATTCCTATTTTTGGAAACTTTGTATCCTAGTATTCGACGTTTCGTTTTAATCGTCGAAAAATCTTGATCTTTAATCTAATTCGTTATAAAAATGGGTATTTATTCATGGTTTAATTAATTAAATTAATTGATTTTACTATTTAAAAGTTTATTTTTATAATAATCTAGTTAGTCTTGTTAAATTTTAAAGTTATGAAAGGATACAAACTAACCCGGTTAATTTAATTGTAAATATTAGTTCTTTTAGAAAATACGTATAACCTAGTTAATTTGGTCAACTATGTTATATAACTTAAACCAAGTTGATTTCGCTAAATTGTTTAAATCTTTCCAAGTTAAGGGGCTAGAATGGTATTTTCCTAAAACTAGAATGCAACAAAACCCTTCACCCCTCTCGTTTATATGAGCAGTCACCACACACTCCCAAACCCTAACTTCTTCTTCTACAATCTTATACTCACAGACAAAGGGAGCCGGGTCTCTTTCTTCATCTAGAGCTCCTTCAAACCCACAACCCACCTGCAACACCCCCTCCTCGGATCCCCTGTAGCCGACAACCACACCCCCTTCTTCCCTCGAGCCACTGGACGGCCGACCACCACCACAGCTGGTGGCGGCGGCGATGGCACCACGAAGCAGAAGGAGAGAGAGAATACAAGAGAGAGAGAGGAGAGACCGGGATGGAGATCGTGACGGCGGCAGTGGAGGTCCCGGCGACGTGGCGGAGGTGTGGGGTTCGGTGACAGAGATAATTTCGGTGAATAAGCTGAGAACGACGACGAGGTTACTGGACGGTGGTGGTGTTCCGGCAGCAGTAGCGCCGCTCGCAGCGGCGGTGGTTCAGTCGGGTTTCGAGTTTTGGTTTCATCTCGATTCGGTTCAGGTAAGGATTTCAAGTTTTTGTTTGTTTCATGTTGGTTTGGATACATGTTGTTTCTATCCGGTTCGAGTCTCGATTTGGTCTCAGTTCGGGTGGACCAGTCAAGGTTAATCAGCATTGTGACGTGTTTAATTTGACTGCCTTTCGGCTCAGGTCAAAACTGGTCCAGTAGACGACTCGGTCAACTGTCGGGTCAAACTTGGTCAAAGCCGGTTAGCTGAGGTCTCGGTCCAGTCTCGGGTTTGGGTTGGTTTCGACAGCTCGGATTCAAGTTGATTCAAGTCGACAGTCTCGGGTGCACGTCGGTTCAGTTACGAGTCTCAGCTTTGGTTCGGTTCCGAGTCGAGTCAACACCGGTCAGATTTGATGTTCGGTTCGGTGTTCGGGTCAAACCGGGTCAGCTTCGGTCAAACTCGTCAACTGGGCAACACGGGTCAAACTCGAGATGGGGTAAAATCTTAACGACACAAATTTTGTTTATGTTATTTAGATATATACAAATTGTTTCAAAACCGAGCTTGAACCGACACGACTATAAATTTAGTGACTTGTTCATTTATTATGTCAAAAAAAAAGAGAGAGAACTTATTTATACCATGTTAAAAACCGTTACACTTATTGATTAATTTCGTTTCAGCATACGATAAGAATTATATATATTGTGATAATATTGATTAAATTATTGAGTTTTGAAATAATAATAGACACTTTGGTTGTCGGGATCATCCAAAAATAGGGGAAACTCTGCCCGTTTTTCCGTGAAAATCCGTAAAAACGAAACATGTTAAGTTAAACGAAACTTAACAGATTTAAGTAGTTTTACAAAAATAAATATATATTTATTTTGACTACACTTCTATAATAATCCTGATGGATTTAATGTAGAATATTTACTTAAACTATGTAAAATATATATATACGTATATATCAACTAGATAGACTTTATATTCCACTTCAAATCTTCCGTCGAAATTCTATTTACTCATGCACCATCGTTTGCCCATATAGGGTGACCTCGGTGTTCCAATCTCCTAATCTAATCAACTCGTCATACTTGGATAATCGGAAGACTTAGCAATTATGTGAGTATACTAGACCCCGTTTTCCCCTTTTACACTTTGGGATGTAACATGTATAATTATGCAAACAACTTTTAAACTAAACATACTCAATCCTTGATCAAACATGAAACTAATGTGACTTACTTGTTATTCTCGTATGCTATGTGAACGATTTGGAACGTTATATGTTCATTAACTTTGCTCGCCCACCTTAACAATTATACCGCTATAGGATTAACGCCCCGCCCGCTATTCTTTTGGGTATTGTTAAGTTAAACATTACCACCCCGCTAAACTATTGGGATTAGGCTATTTTATGCGTTGTATTCTAGGGTTTGAACATATTGTACGCCAAAAATTGCATACTAGTAATCACATATTATGAATCATGTTGGATTTGAGTTTTTATTCTATTATGCTATGTAGTTAAACTTGTATACTCGCCCTTGCTTTTGCATTGAAACTCTATTTTAATACATGTTGCAGGTTGACTAATGAAGTATGGATGAATGATGAAACAAGTTTAGGGTGGACTAGATACACACCTTTAATCATTTATCTTTTGATGTTATGTTGAAATTTGAACAATGTTGTATTTCGTTTTGATTATTGTATGACAATTTAGCACTTGCAATGAAATTTGAATTTAATTAAATATTGTCACATAGTGTTATGAAGTCTCTAGCAATCTATACACACTTCGTCTCATCCCGATGTTTCCGCCATCGGTTGGGGTGTGACATAACGAATCCTGGAAAGTTTCATCATTAAAATCGATCTAAAACTTGATTTTTTTGGTGGTTTCGCTTGAAATTCGTTCGACATTTGCTGACATCATCTGGCTTTCGCTTGAAAATTGGTGGTGTTTGAAGCGAAACACAGGCTTTCGCTTGAAAATACGTTGGCATCCGCTTGAATCTGGCATTTGCTTGAAATTTTGTTGAGTCCGCTTGAATCTAGCATTAGCTTGAATCTGGCATTCGCTTGAATCGTATTCTTAAACAGGATTGTCGGTTGTTTGGAAAAGTGATCATGTGATTTGTGTCTGTGCATGTGATATAGTGGTTCATCGATTCATGTGATTTGTCAGGTCTTGTTATTTGTATTTGAAGTGCATGTGAACATAATAAAAAACAGTAACATCGACACATGTGTGTTGTTGACCAGATTTGATTTAAATTGATAAGTCTATATCAGATTCGGCCCAATCAAGTTTGTATTGAAAGATTAAAAAGTTGTTGTCCACCATTGTTGCATGTGACTAAAATTTTGAGGTCCAATAGATTTGTGTTGGGTTTTAATATTGTCGGCCACCATCTTTAGTATAAACAAAATATAAAGATAGTCAGTTTGTGGCCCTATCATATTGGTTTGCATGTTTGGTCCAATCAATTTGTGTTGATAAAGCAATTGTCAGCCAAAAGCATTTGAATTCATTATATAATTCATGAGATCTGATTAATAGTCTACGGCCCAAGGTTTGGATATAGATCGAGATAAAGCGGCCCAATCAGATTCTTACACACTTATAATTGTCGGTTTAGTGGGTCTATCGGCTCATTCACTCAGATTGCACGATTTGGAGTTTAGTCAGTTCGCGAATTTTCGACACGAGTTCTAGATCGATTCAACCGTTACACACGTTCACATTTTTCCAGTTCGCTTAAACTGATTAGTTGTTTTTTCATTTGTATTCAGGTGTTTGCCAAAGTATATCAAATTTTCCGTAGACATGGA
The DNA here is from genome assembly GCA_030545235.1 of Helianthus tuberosus. NCBI lineage: Eukaryota > Viridiplantae > Streptophyta > Magnoliopsida > Asterales > Asteraceae > Helianthus > Helianthus tuberosus. Next base: position 53,813 of record JARYGA010060934.1, read on the forward strand.
AGAGGAATTCTACAACGCGTTCGCTACACCTGTTACTCCCGTTACTGCTGCCGAAACGTTGTACAGTGAGAATGAGACGGGTACACATCAGAAACCGCCAAAGCTGATGTACATTGAAGATTTTCAGGGATGGAAAAATCGATTTGAGAACTGGGTGCAAGCTTACAAGTTTGATGCATGGTGTTCGTTGGAGAAAGACTATGAGAAACCGAAAAACGAACGTGGACTTGAAAAGGGTTTCAGTGACTTTACTGAAGTTGACAAATTGAAGTATACTAGTGAGAAAATGATGATCACTATTCTTCAACAGGCAATTACAGAAGATATATTTGTTTTGCTTCAACATGGTAATACAGCTAAGTCAATTTGGGAAACATTGATTCAGAAATTCAAAGGAAGCGCAGATATGATTAAAAACAAAAAGGCGTTATTGAAGAAGTCGTTTGATATGTTTTCAGCTTTCGACCATGAAACTACAAAGCATACCATTGATAGATATTGTCATCTAGTCTTGGAAATGAAAAGATTTAACATTGAGAAAGATGATGATGAGTGGGTTGATAAACTAGCTGAAGCACTACCACAACAAAAGTGGGGAACTTATTTGATGATTTTAAAACGCACAAGAAAGTCTGAGAATATGAATCTGGCGCAATTCATTCAAAAGATTGAAGAGCAGGAGCTGGATATTCAGAAAACAGCTATCATGACAAATCCAAATGCTAAACAAGATGTCAGTTTGTATTATCGAGGAAACAAGTTTGAGGCTACTCCTAGTCCTAGCCCGAAGATTCAAACTGGTTTTAGTGCTGACAGTTCGTCTGGAACAAAGAGTAATGTTACTCAAAGTGGCGGATCTTCATCATTCTCAAGTTTTGATCCAAACAGCACAACATCAAGTTCTCAATGACAAAACTCAACAAATCTTAAGTGCAATGTTACTTTAAACATTCAAAATGGTCAGAATCTGTCTCCGGAAGTTGCTAAACAACACATGGCATCATTGGTTGCTATGTTAGAATCTTCCAAAAGTTTGATCGGTGGGAAGATTGGTAATCTGATGCTTACCAAAGAGGATTACGACCAAATTGATGCTGAAGAACTTGAATTGATGGATATCAAATGGTGCTTAGCGAGTGCTTGGAGAAGAGCTGAAAAGTTTCAAGAGATTACTGGTAGAGATGAATTTCGAGGAATGGCTACTTCTCGGTTGGGTTTTGATAAATCGAAAGTTACCTGTTTCCGTTGCAAAGGAAAAGGACACTTTAAAAGAGAGTGCAAAAGCAAAGAAGCAACTGGGAATCAAGAAAGGAACAATTACTATCAGAAATCAATTTTCCATCAGATTGCTCAACAACCACAAACTGCACATGCTCATGCTATTGAAGATGGAAAGAAGAAAGCTTTACTTATTCATCAAGATGATGAAAAAGTTGCAGAGGGATTTAGTTGGGATAAATACATTCCATCAGATTCAGGCTTTGTTGCTCGAATACTAGGTGAAGATGAGGCTAGTGAGAAAAGAATCCCGATATTTCCAGATATTGGAAGTGATGTGGATACCGATGATGAGGAAGAACATCTCAACAAAGCTAGAAAAGGCATTGATCCTACTAGTTTTAACTTGTTTTTTGCAGATAAAATGGAGATGCTGTATCAGAAGAAGATGGCAAGATTAAGGAAAGAGCTGGAAGCAGTAAAAATGCAAGCTGATGAAAAGACAAAGACAGAAGCTGGAGAAGAAAATGTTGATCAAGTGATTGAGAAAGTAGTTGAGAAAATCGTTGAAGTGGAGAAAGTGGTGGAAAAAATAGTTGAAGTCGAAAAGATAGTCGAAGTTGAGAAACTTGTCGAAGTAGAAAAAATTGTTGAAATTGAGAAACTCGTTGAAGTTGAAAAGACTGTCGAGGTTGAAAAGATAGTTGAAAAATTGGTTGAAGTTGAAAAATCGTGTTCAAAGTGTTCAGAATCTTGTAAAGCTTGTGAGGAGAAAGATATGAAGATTATTGAGTTAGAGAAGATAAAAGAAGATTTACTGTGTGATGTGAAGTATGTCAAGGAGTCCTACGATGTGCTGAACAACACAGTTGATCGTCTGAAAAAGACAAATTCAGAAATCGAAAATGCAATGGAAAAGATGAGTGCAACATTAATGACAAAGTAGAGTGTTATTAATGCATACATTGAAGATTGTGCAAAGCTGAAACAGGATGTGGAACTTGAGAAGATTGAGAGTGAAAGGATTAAACGATTACTGTTGAGTTATACTACTTGTGATTATTTGATTGATCGTGTTTATCCTACTGTTGCAGGTCTGGAAGCGTTCATGGATAAAAAGACTGAAGATAATGATACTGGTAAGAAACCAAGTGTCAAGTATAACAGATGTCCGCCCCCGATCCATGAAACCTATTCTCCCAGAAAGCCAAATGAGGAACGAGTTAATAAGGCTCTCAACATCAAGTTAAAGTCTGAAATCATTGATGAATTACCAGACAATATTGATGTTACATTCACAGCATCTGACACTGATCATGAGTCTGAGTTATTAAAGAAAGTTGTCGATCAGGTGTTGGATATGGATGAAAAGTCAAAGTCGGAGTCTAAGTCAGATAGTTCGAGTTCGTCTGAGAAGAGTCCGAGTTCACCGGTTAACAGGGTTTACAATAAAGAATTCCTGTTATCAAAATCTAATTTGAATGACGGACCAATCAAAGTAGCATATACTTTGAATGATTCAGACAAATTATATTCTGATGAGGAATTTCCAATAAGAAGTGTAAAAACTGAAATGATCAAACAGGTTTTCAAACTAACAGAAATTAATATTTCTGAAATAAAAGATTTAAATCTTTATGAAAAACCTAAAAAGTACACTTCAGGAGTTCAACAGAGATTGAACAAGAAAAAGGGTTACGATTATGGTTCAGGTTATCGAAAGAAACCAAACCACAACCGTAATTTCAAAAAACAAGGTCTGGGTTTTAATTCTTCAGAAAATTATAAAAATGAGAAAAATTTTAAACCAAAAACAAAATTTGTTTCAGGAGGAAGTTCAGAAGATGAGCAGAAGAAACCATTCTGGAAACAGTCTAACCAAGAGTTTCTTGCTGAGGTAAAGAGGAATGTGAAGAAGTTTGCTCAAAGAGTTGACAGAAGAACTTGCTTTAAGTGTCAAAAAGTTGGACATATTGCTTGGAATTGCCAACAGTTCAACAACACAAAACAGGGAGTTACTTCTAACTCAAAACTGAAAGAAAAACTTGTCTTTGAGAAGAAACAATCAATTGTAAAACCTAAAGTGTTTGAAAATTCAACTTCCGAAGAAGGTGAAAGTTCAAAACAATTTTACAAAAGAAGAGTAGATTTAACAAAACAAAAGTGGGTTGTAAAATCTGAAAGAAGTTCTGACAATGAATCTGATTCCATAAAATCAGAGGAGTCATGTGTTGAGAAAAAGGTTGATAATTTTGTTCCTGAGATGAACGAGGAAAACTTTTCGTCATTGACAAAAGATTATTTGAAATCAAAAGGTAGGGTTGAGATTTCAGATCAATTCTTTGCTGATAAGAAAGAATTTGATGCTGAAAAGGTGTTTAATGAAAATGTTAAACATATTTTTGGAAAGATGGTTGCAGGAAAAGTGAAAGGTGCTAAAGAATTCTACAAATCAAAGTGCTGGTGGGACAAATGTGTTCCAGAATTTCCCAAGGATGGTCAGCCTCGGGGGAAAGTTTTTCCAAACTGAAAAATCTGACTTGCTGGAGCTCCCAGGTTGGTAAGAGTGGAGCAGGAATCGGCATCTTTCTATGTTGATAATCCTACAAGTGGTACAATTTGCAAATCTACAATTGGTACAGGTGGTACAGGTAGTATTTTAAATTGTTATATTTTGATTTACAAGTGATGGTGATTGATTGAGGAAATCCGATAAGTGGTTGAAAGAGGTTTCACCGAAAAGTGGTTAATCAAGGTCATTAAGTTGAACTTGATTGGACCATACTTACAAGTGGTATTTGATGAACAAAGTGATGAACCCCTAACCTATAATTGGTAAAATCAAACTTATTTCCAGAAAAACCATTTGATTAAAACAAACTTAAGTGTTTTGAAATCACAATGGGAAAATAGTTTGTTGAGATGGGGAGTTCTTATTGTTTATGCCAAGTGGATGGCGATTTGAAGTGATTTGATATCAGTTGTCGTTTTTTTGTACAGTTTATTTTCAAATTTCCTAAAATGTGTTTGCATTTTAGGGGGAGTAAAAATTTCAGAAAATCCAAAAACATTAGAAAATTTGAAAAAGCAAAAAACATGATAAAATCAAAAATGAGTTTTGGTGTATAAAAGAGGAAATGATAGTACATCAGTGGACTATCACAGCATGCTAAAGAATTGGAAAGTCAAATGTGATAAACGATCTCACTGTGGATGTGTGAGTAGGTTTTTGCACACTTAGTAGATTGTAACGAGATATAAACCTAAATTCAAACTTGCTTATATCGTGGGTAACATCTCTCGGATATATGGGTAACCCCCGAAATCTTGTTTGAAGGACCCCTCTTTCTGAGATACTAGGTCTTTATGCTTAGTGATATCTGGGGTATTATCCCGGGACTTCTGATTTTGCGGAAGCAATGGCCTAGTCCCCGGAGAATACTTTCTGCTTGCTTGAAATATAGCGCCGCCCTCAGCAAAAATAGACAATAAAATTGCTAATTAATGATGTTGTAAAAAAGATCCTCTAAAGGGGACCCACCTAAAGCCGAACCGTCATCTCTCTGCTGAACGGAAGTTCTGACCTGAGCTCTCACGGTTTCGCAATTTAACCCCTTACATATATCATCTAGGTATACTCAGCTGTAAGACTGAATATTGGGATCTGGATACAGGAGTATATTCTGAGGTGGGACACTCGAATAAGTTTAAGTCTCTAAAACATTAATCTCGTATCTCGAAACAGTTGAACTTTGTGTGAAAATTTAAGTGGATCAGTATACTGACAATCTAAGTGAATCGTTTAGAACTTAAAATGTATAAAGCTTAACGGTGTTGGTGATTTGTCTCATAAACTGATATGATCCTCTTACACAAACTCACAAAAATATTGTATGTAAATATTTCTTTACTGCATTTCATTTTTGTTGTTTCAAAAATTCCAAAAAGATTTTCGGTGTGTTTTAGCATAATTTTGAAAAATTCAAAAAGATTTTAGACAACTGATGTTGAAAAGCTGATTTTCAAAATTCCGAGTGCTAAACATGATGAACAGGTTTGGGAAAGTGTGTTTGAAGTTGTGTGAAATGAAAATGATATATATTCAAGTGGTTCATCAGAAATTGACATGATAAATCATTTTGTTTGATACTTAAAAATGATGTATTCAGGGTTGTGTCTTCAAGTGATTAGCAAAGTTTCTAAATTTGTTATATCTTATCTTTTATGAAACTTATGTTTTGGGTAGAGAATATGCAGGTGAGTCAGGTTACGATACCTGAACCTATGAAAGCCAGACTACGATCCCAGTACAAGTTGAGGGGGAGTCTGTTAGAGAAAGAGAGTCTGAAGATGCAAGAGCTAGGAGCCAGAGATCCTGAAAGAGAATTGGAGATAGGATAGAGCCAGATAGAGATCATGAAGGAAGTCCAAAGACTGATAAAGACTGAAGATTGAAAAGACTCGACACTTAAGACTCGTCAACATCTGAGGGGGAGTCTGTTAGTGCATTCATCTGTCGACTTCGTCTTATATCGAGTCTCGGGTTAGTTTCGAAGTTGTTCAAGCATGATTTCATGATGACATCATCAAAGTGACATCATCAATGACATCACCTCACAAGAAGTCATAACAGTTTCAAAGTTTACAAAAGTCAAAAGTGGCTTTCGCTTGAACAGAATGATATTATATTGTCGGTTTCGCTTGAAGTATATTTAGTGGGTTTCGCTTCAGTTGACCTATGTGTCTTCAAGCGAAAGCCTGAGTACTATAAATAGGATGATAGGCTTGTCATTTGTAACGAATTCCAGAATTGATACCGAGGTGCTGCCGGTGTTCCTTGTGATTGTAATCGATAGTAAATCAATACACAAGACGTTTATAGTGATATTCAAGTTGTTTTCACATCCGTTTCTCTGTTTCCGCCTCTGAAACGGATTTGAGCTCTTCCGAACGACTCATTCAGGTCTCGATTTGATCCTACATTTCTTGGTTTTTGATATGGATTAGGGTTTTAGGGGTCCGGGTTTCTACTTACGGGTCGTTTTGGGACGTTTTTGCAGGTCCTTACATCCTCCCCACCTTATTTAAAATCTCGTCCTCGAGATTTACTGAAACGGGTAAGGATATTTTCGCTTCATTTCCGATTCCAGCTCCCACGTGTACTCAGGTCCTCTTTTCGAATCCCACTTGACTTTGACCAGTACTAGTCTTTTGTGCTTGAGAAACTTGACCTTTCTGTCTTCTATTTGGAGTGGTTTCTCAACAAATTTCAATTTTTCATTTACCTCTATATCTTGAAGATGTACTACCAGGGACTCGGTAGATAAACATTTCTTGAGGTTGGATACATGAAATACGTCATGTACCCCGGCTAGTTCTTCTGGTAGTTGTAAGCGATAGGCAACTGGTCCTATTCGCTGGATCACTGGGAAGGGTCCTATGTACCTTGGACTTAGCTTTCCTTTCTTTCTGAACCGAACTACCCCTTTCCAAGGAGAAACTTTTAAGAGTACCTTATCTCCGACTTGAAATTCTAACGGCTTACGTCGATTGTCAGCATAACTTTTCTGGCGATCTCAAGCCGTCTTTAGTCTTTCCTTGATTTGAGTTATCTTGTCATTGGTTTCCTGTACAATTTCGGGACCTGATAATTGGCTTTCTCCTATTTCTGCCCAGCAAACTAGAGTTCTACACTTTCGTCCATACAGTGCTTCGAACGGGGCAGCTTTGATGCTTGCATGATAACTATTGTTATAGGAGAATTCGATTAAGGGTAGGTGGTTATCCTAGTTTCCACCAAAATCTATCACACATGCCCTGAGCATGTCTTCCAGGGTTTGGATTGTCCTTTCATTCTGTCCGTCTGTTTAGGGATGGTATGTAGTACTTAAATTCAGTCGGGTCCCCATTGCTTCTTGGAAACTAATCCAGAAATGTGAGGTGAAACGTCTATCCCTATCCGATACGATGGAGAGTGGGATTCCATGTAAGGATACTACCTCGTCTACGTATAACTTTGCTAATCTTTCCATGCTAAAGGTTTCCTTCGTTGGCAGAAAATGAGCTGATTTGGCTAATCGATCCACAATTACCCAAATTGCGTTGTTACGTTTTCTGGTTTTGGGCAACTTAGTAACAAAGTCCATTGTTATTAGTTCTCATTTCCATACAAGAATTTCTAATTGTTGGAGTAATCCTAAAGGTTTCTGGTGTTCTGCCTTAATTTGCGAACAAGTTAGACACTTAGATACATATCTAGCTATGTCCTTTTTCATCCCTATCCACCAGAAGTTATTTATTAAATCTTGGTACATCTTATTATTCCCAGGGTGCATGGTATATCTAGATTTATGGGCTTCCTCTAAAATTTTATCTCTTAAATTTCCTTGCTTAGGTACCCAAACCCTTTTCTTGTGGAATCTCCAAATTCCATCAGTCCCTTGCTCTAATTCTTTTATCCTTCCTTTCATTCCTTCAGCATCATCCTTGATTGCTGTTTCTTGAACGTTCTTCAGTTGTTCCTTTAAATCTACTTGAAGATTTAATCTAAGAGCACGAATTCGTCTTTGTTTTTCATGATACTTACGACTTAAGGCATCTAACGACTACATTTTCCTTTCCCTCGTGATATTAAATATCACAGTCGTAATCACTTAGAATTTCCATCCATCTTCTTTGCCTCGTGTTTAACTCTTTTTGCCCAAATATGTACCTTAAACTCTTATGATCTGTATAGACGGTAAACTTACTTCCGTACAGATAGTGTCTCCGAATCTTAAGGGCAAAAATTATCGCTCCTAATTCTAGGTCATGAGTCGTATAATTTTCCTGGTGCTTTTTCAATTGCATTGAGGCATACGCAATTACCTTTTTGCGTTGCATCAGCACACAGCCTAATCCTAGCTTAGAAGCGTCACAGTAAACTTCAAAATCTTATGTTCGTTTTGGTAAGGCTAGAATTGGGGCGTTTGTTAACCTTTGCTTTAAAATCTTAAAGGCCTCTTCTTGCTTGGATCCCCATTCAAACTTAACTGTTTTACAGGTTAGCTTAGTTAATGGCACAGCTATTTTAGAGAAATCTTTAATAAAGCGTCTATAGTACCCAACTAAACCTAGAAAACTTCTAACTTCGGTAGCTAATTGTGGGACCTTCCAATTGGTGATTGCTTCTATCTTGGAAGGATCTACGTGAATACCTTCGTGATTCACCATGTGACCTAAAAATTGCACCTCCTGTAGCCAAAATTTACACTTCGAGAATTTGGCGTAAAGCTTCTCTTTTCTTAACAAAGTTAAAAGTGCATGTAGGTGCTCACAATGTTCGTCCTGGCTTTTGGAATAAATAAGTATATCGTCGATAAAGGCAATTACAAATTTATCCAAATACAGTAAACAGATCCTATTTATCATATCCAGAAATGCTGCAGGAGCATTTGTTAATCCAAATGGCATGACTGTAAACTCGTAGTGACCATGCCTAGTTCTGAAAGCGGTTTTAGGTATGTCTTCTTCTTGTACCTTCAGCTGATGGTATCCGGAGCGTAAGTCTATCTTAGAAAAATATCTAGCCCCCTGAGGTTGGTCGAAAAGATCATCAATCCTAGGTAATGGGTATCGATTCTTAATTGTAACCTTATTCAATTCCCTATAATCGATACACATTTGCATTGAACCATCTTTCTTCTTTACAAGCAACACTGGTTCTCCCCAAGGGGATGAACTAGGTTGTATAAATCCTTTACTGAGTAATTCATCTAACTGCATTTTTCGTTCTAACATTTCAGTGGGTGCTAACCGATAGGGTACCTTGGCTATTGGTGTAGTTCCAGGAATTAGATGAATTCTAAATTCTACTTCCCTATCTAGTGGTAATCCTGGTAGCTCTTCTAGGAATACATCCGGGTATTCTGATACTACAGGAATTTTCTTAAGTTCCTTACTTTTAGTGTTAATGATTACTGAAATCATATACATTATTCCTTGCTTTCGTTCATAACTGGCAACTTTCATTGCTGAAATGAACTTCATTGGTTTACGCGGCTTATCCCATGTAATCATAATTACTTCCCCTGCGGGTGTATGGACTTCTATGGAGTTTTTATCACAGAGGATTCGCACATGGTTGGCTACTAGCCAATCCATTCCTAGCACGACATCGAATCCAGCTAAATTCATAGGTAGCAGGGTTGCAGAAAATTTGTGGCCTGAAAGTTCTATCTTTCCCTCTTGAAGAACCTTATCTATGTTAACAGAATTACTATCTGATGTTTCTACCGTATAAATCTGCCTAAGTTTGGTTAAGGGTAGCTTAAGAGCTTGGCAGAATGAAGTATTTATAAAACTTTGGTTTGCGCCAGAGTCAAATAATACTTTTACATAAACGTCGTGTATCAGAAACGTACCAGCTATTACATCCGGAATCAGATCGGCTTCCTGCGTGGTCAGCTGGAAAGCTTTTGCGTTCTTCTTATTAGTTCCTTCAGCAGGTTTGGCCTTGTTATCGGCTAGCTTGACTAATTTCGGGCAGTCTGGCCTGAAGTGCCCTGTTTCGCCGCAGTTGTAGCAAATCGTTGATTTCTTCCTCCTGCATTCTTCTTCTGGGTGCCCCGGTCTATTGCAGAAATTGCAATACCCTATGCATTTCCCAAAATGCTTTCTTTTACAGGTACTGCAAAATGGCGGGGTGGAGGATTGCCCAGTTCCTCTTTTCTTGAAGTTGCTACTAGTATTACCCCCACGGAATCCTTGGGTAATTTTCTGAGCCAATACCTTTTTCCTGTTTTCTTCTCGCGTACGTACCAGCCCGTCGGTCAAGGTGTTGGCTAATTCCACCGCATCGTCAATTGTGCGAGGTCTCGCAGCTTTAACGATATCACGAATCTCGCTAATTAAACCCCAAATATAGCGGGAAATAAGTACCGGTTCTGGCGAAGCCAGAGTTGGTACAATTCTGGCATATTCGAATAATTTTGAAGTATACCCTCGACAGTCAACATCCATCATTCGGTGGCTCAGGAACTTATTCGCCATTTGTTCCTTTTCATATTCGGGGCAGAATTTTCTTTCCACCAATTGCTTAAATTCTTCCCAATTCATGGCATAAAGCCATGTCACTTCCCTTGGCTTGCAACACCATATTCCACCATTCTAATGCCTCTTCCTTGAAAAGGTGAGAAGCATACATAACTTTATCTTCCTCGGCACATTTACTTATTTTAATTACTGCTTCAGTTTTCTCTAACCAACGCAGTGCAGCAGTCGCCCCTTCATTGCCTGCAAATTCAACAGGTTTACAGGCAAGAAATCCTTTATAAGTGTAACCAGGTGTTGCAACTTTCATTTTCTTAAGTATTGGGGCTTAAATCACGTTGTTGTCATTGTTGTCGCCTCCGTTAACACTTTTACTGAAAGTATCACCGCGCGTGCGTTTACTAGGGTTGGCTTGCGAAGGTTCAACAGGGCTTTTAACAGCAGCGAAGATTGTCGGGATAACATTAGCTATTCCCTGGGAAACGATATTTTCTATGTCTTGCCTATTAAGAAAGTGATCCTCATTGTTTTGCTCAGATTGGTTAACTTCGTTAACTGGCTCATTGACGGCGTGTTCCGTCTGATAATTAACAATATAAATAAATATATATATATATATATATATATATATATTATTGGCACAAAATAAATAACAACCAAACACAATAAAGAAATCACACATAATCATGTCAACACGTATAGCCAAAGTTATCGACTTTGCGACTTTCATATTTTTATATATATTAGTATACATCGATACACACCGGTTATTTTACAAAAAATTTATTTGAGTTATTTTACATGATAATATTTTTATTATTTTTATTATTATTATTAAACACACAACCACAGTTCACCGGCCTTACAGAAACGACGCTCCCTCACGTCGTATTTCCATGAGATTTTCTCCCCCACATCCCGAATTCTATTTCCTGCATCCACCAGTTCCTCTCCGTAGTGACAGAGTTCAGCCAAGTTTTCTGTGCTCATAGGTGGGTTTGGTGCAGACTCAGGGTTAAACTGGGGAAAATAGACGTTGGGGTTATTCATGAAATTCTGAAACTGCCAGTCACTCGTCCACCATTCCTCCAATTCTCTAGGTAGAAGTTGGTGGTTGACAATAGGATTTGGGATAGCAGGTTCCAAATTAACTAGAACTTATGATTCAGCGGGGTAATTGAAGAGGTTTTCATCGGCAGGTCCGATGAGTTAACAATTTGCCAGTTTGCGGTCAAGCTCTTCCCACGGTGGCATTTCATGGGCTTGCCTGGAACTTTCCCCGATCTCCTTTCCTTTCCCTTTATCTTTAGGATCCTCAGTCTTTTTAACCTTTTGAGCAGCTGGTTTCTTCCTACGTCCGCGTTTCCAGTCCAAGATTCTCCTCCTCTTCTTCGGCTTTGGTTTCTCTTGGGCCTGGAATGTTAGTGGTTCCTCAGTATCCGCCTGGTAGTCAGATGGGTTTCCTGTGGTATCCATATCGGTGGTATGGATAGTAAAGTTTCGGAGTGCCTCCTACAGTTCATTCATGATGTTAGCACACAAGAAGAAACACACACAAATTTAAGTTAAAATTTTATTTATTAATTTAAAGTCTCACAAAATCACGAAATGGCAAATTAAAGAAAATTAAGTATTTCTAAATACTTAATTGGCATAAATCAGTGGCTCTGATACCACCTTTTTCTGTCACGGCCCCCGACCCGGTCTTACCCGTTTCAGGAGCCACGGGACAGAAACCCGTGTTATTAGTGTTTATTTTGGCAGCAGAAATTTTAACAGAATCTTTTAAAATGAAATTGCCCAATTATTTTATTTCACAATTTGGGACAAACCCCATAATTTACAATAAAGGTAATTTCACTGGAAAATTCCTGTTTTACAAAAACATGTTTATTTATTTTATTTACTGAGCCACATTCTTCAAGCTGATGTGCTACTTGACACTTTTCCTGGTTCACAGTAAATCTCCTGAAACATGTTTAAAAAGATTTTATCAGCGGGAAAATACTGGCGAGTCATTCATTTTGCACAAAACGACACATTGTTATAAATTACAGGACTAAGAGCGATTATAATTGCCACTAACTTATAATTATCTGGTCCAGTGACACCCCCTGGTGACGATGGTCATACCACTATTGGGTCCTTTCACCCAATAATGATGATTATCTCTGTTTAGGTTCGTTCACCTAAACAAGAGAGAATAATAGTAATGTGCACAATACCCCACTTACTGCTAGTAATTTAAGATAACAAAGACTTACCCCCTGTAAAATATAACTGGAAAATAATTTGAGGTATTGTAAAATACTTTTGATAAAAAGAGAATGACTCACATTGCAGGTTTAGTTGGACAGAACTTTGCCTACTGATTTAGCCTCGTAACCTAGCTAAATAACAATGCACACGAAACTAGGTCAGTAACTTAATACAACATTTACGATAACTCATGAAATCAAAACCCTCACGACGAATGACAAAGTATAGCCCAAATTCGGGCAACACTTAAACATCCATCGGATCGGTTTCAATCGATTGGACATTGTACCGTAGCAGTGATCGAGTTAATACCCTGTACTCATAGCAGCGTTTCCCTATGTGAAACTATGATTTTGAGCAGTATGTTTCGTCTTTGAGAAAGTTTTACGAACACAGAAGAAAAGGCCATGCACTGCTCAATTTATAGTTTATTTTTTAGTCTCTCGCGGCCCGCGTAAACCTTAAGAGGATCTTACGCGGCCCGCGAGGGCCAACCTAGCTACGGCTAGGGCTAGCGTGTCACGCGTAGGCTCGCCACGTGTCTAACACGTGGCCTGAACGCTTATCCGGAGATCTTCAAGCTGTCGCGGCCCGCGTAAGCTTAGCTTAAGTCTTACGCGGGCCGCGAGCGACCAGAAAATCTGAATTTCTTGGTTTTTGATATGGATTAGGGTTTTAGGGGTCCGGGTTTCTACTTACGGGTCGTTTTGGGACGTTTTTGCAGGTACTTACAACAGCCTGCACCACCTTGATTTTTTTTTGAAGGAATTGAATTTTGTTGGAATGTATTCTTAATTCCATTCTTGATGTGTTTAATTAACAAAAGAATTAGAATATATCACCCCGACCACCACTGTTGCCCCGAGCCATCACCACCTCCAACCCAACCGCTCACCCTATCTTGATCCGGCCCGGTCACCTAATCCGGTTCGACCCCTACCTTTACCGCCGACCGGACCTGATGTTGCACCTGATTTGGTCCAACTCCTACCTAAACCGCTGGCTGGACCCGACTGTTGACTCCACTACCGCCCTTACCTAACCTTGATTTTCGGCGTGACTCGTGACCATCGACCCATACCGCTGAGCTGGGTTGGTTCTAAGTCGATAGTTTAGGTCTCAGGTTGGGGTTGAGACAGTGGATTCGCGATAGGTCGGGTTAGACGGTCTGGGTTAGGTCGGGATGTTGCGGGTAGGTCAAATCAGCCAGTTAGGATATAACAAATAGGATCCATCATTATTCATGTCTGTATACAACACACAATCTTCAACACACTCATCAATTTAAGTAATGGTGATGCGCAATCTTTACCCTTTTATGCATTTTTTTTTCATTAGATCATCTACAACGACAAATTTCATAAATAACAAAAAAGCACGGTAACTTTATGTAAGCCTCTGTTGGCCGTATGTGGCCCTATATTTCTTCCTTGAAAAACCCTGTTGTTTGTAGCTCTCTCTCCTCTACGTTGCTCGCCCCAATCTGTGATGGACCTAGGAATTTTTTTTCTAATAGGGTCCAATTTTTTCGGTGTTCAAAATTTTCACAACCAAAAGTTAAATTTTCTAGTCGGTCGTCGTGCAGGTTGGTTCGGGTCGGGTCGGAGGGACTGAGCGAGGAACATATCACAAAAAAATATATAATCATTACTCCTTAGAAAAAACACAACAACAATATGATGTCATTCAAAAAAAAAAAAAAAGAAACACTGCAAATTTTTATAGTTCAAATTCATAACATACAAGTTCTCTATCCTTGTATCATTATCCCTAGAACATACATGTTATTCTAATTTCAAGACTTTATATTCATAGTAATAAATCCTTGAACAACTAGACAACTAACAAAATTCAAGCTATAAAACTAAAAAAAAAAAAAAAAAAAATAGGTTTACATGTGTTCTTATGTTTGTTTAGGCAGCAAGGAAACCATAGTTTTAAATTCGCCGAGGAGGAAAAGGCACAAAAAAAGTAATACAAGGTTCATGTTATAGTGTTCACCTAATTAATTTTATGGGGTCATTTAAAAATTTAATATACCAGATCTATTAATTTTTTAAGAAACACTGGGGTACAGATAGGGGTGTTCATGAGCCGATCCGATCCGATCGAGGGTCTGCTCATGCTCGGATTGAATTTGAATCGATCGGATCGTTTTCGCTCGGTTTTTATCAAATCCTAAGAAAAATCTAGCAGATCGTTTTCGCTCAGTTTCGCTCGATTGAATTATAAGGTTGTGTTCAACAAAAACAAATCCTAACTTAATTAAAACATGTCCAACAATTTACTAACAAAGGCAATACATAACTAAAATCATGATTTTAAAAATGTTCTTAACAATATCAAGAAGCAGAAAATAAAGTGCGAAATACAAGTTGTCATTTAGTTCAAAAGCCATAAACTTCTTCTTTAAGCTTAATCATCTACATCCACAAAATTCAACTTCAAATCAACATATAACCTATAAACACAAGCATTAAACAAAACCATTAAATTCTACACATTACATAACAACTTTTATAGTTTGTTAATTATAAAAACCATTAAGTTCTAGACATTACATAACAACCATTAAATCCAGGGACCCCGACTCACTTAGTATGAGTTCTCCCCCTACCCCAATTGCAAATAATATAAGATTTTAAAGGCTTTAAAATGCAAATTAAACATAGTAGTAGGGTGTTTGGGTTAGCTTATTTTGAAGTAATTTATGACTTATTGACTTATATTTATAATACGTTGTTTTTTTTAGTGTTTGAGTTAGCTTATTTTGAAAAGTTTTATGTGTTAGGAAGAAGTCATTTTTAGAAGGAATCCCAAACACCACTAGGTCATACGACTTCAGGTAAATCCCTGTCATACTTTTTCTAAATAAAATAAGATAAAAAAACTCTCTCTCTCCTGTCCCTTCTGCCGCCCGGAATTCGTGAAGTCAGACTCGACGATGAATACTTGTTTCTGAATAGTGTGTGGGGTTTAGTCGATCGACTCATTGGGGCCATCTTGACCTAACCGTTCACCCTATCTGAGTCTCGTGTCATCCATTCGCCGCTTCGGTTTCTTGTGGTTTTCTTAATGGCTTCTAGGAACGGCCGAGATGGTGGTTATGATGATGGTGGTCCTAGGTCCAATGTGCAGTATCGGAAGAATCATAAAAGCAAGGGAGATGGTATCGAATGGATGTTTTTAGTGCAGAACTTATCGGATCGTGTATCAAGGAATGTATTATGGCGGGCCTTCCAACCTTTTGGCTATGTCTCCGATGTGTATGTCGCGAGGAAGCGAGATGCTAGAGGTAGGTGTTTTGGTTTTGTTCGCTATATGGGTATAGTTGATGTGAAAGAAACTATGATGAAACTGAATACAATCAAGATGTTCGATATGAAGGTGTTGGTATCCTTAGCCAAATATGATAAAGACCATAAGCGGTTTAATTATGCTCCAGAAAATTTAGGTCAGAGTGTTTGGCGTCCTAAAGGCAATGCCCAGGATGGGGGCCAGCCACCAGTGGAGAAACAAGCATCTGGTAACACCTCATCCGGTCTGTCGTATGTCCAAGAGGGAAGATCCTTTGCGGACCTGCTAAAAAGGAATATTGGGAATCAGAACAATGGAGCAAAGGTTGTTAACGTGGAGGGGAAAGGATCACTTTACCCCCTCCATTGTATTGGCAGATCTATTATTGGGGATACAAAGGAAGTCATGTCCATTGGTAAGGTTCAGATGTCTCTGGAAGAAGAAGATTTAACTGATGTTGGATTGTCGTATGTAGGGGGTGACTTTCTTGTTGACTTTTAAGGATAAGTCATTAGCCTTGGAGTGCATGAACTCTCATTCTGCCTTATTCAACAAAAAATTTTCAAAGTTTTATTTGTGGAATGGTGAAGATATTCCGTTTAATCGGGTTGCCACGATCAATGTTGTGGGGGTGCCTTTCATTATTCGAGATTACTCAATATTCGATAGGATCGATGGTTTATTCGGTGAAGTGATTCAACAGTCCGATTTCTCTTGGCAAAACGAGGATAATTGGGGGGAACGGTACAGGTCCTAACAAATCAAAAGTCCAGAATAGAAGAAGCGGTGGTCATCAAGTGGAATGACAAAAGCATAGTGGCTTGGGTTTCAGAATCTTCTGGACAGTATATGAACAATTTGAACTATGATCTCAGGATGGAGGATAGTGATTCTGAGTTAGCCTCGGATTCGGACTCGGATATAGCATTGGATGATGTAGAGGATTTTGAGGAAGGAGAGATCCGGCCATCCACTAATTCAGCTGGTGGTAATCAGGAAGTCCATCAATCTCCGGCACCGGAGATGGGGGGTAACTGTCCGACGGGAGTCAAAATTGATCCCCCGGTGGGTAATGATAAGTCTCCGGTAGTCCAAAGGTCGCTGCTTCATGAGGAGTCCCCTACTTTTAATGTGGATATGGGGAATAATTATGTGCATGGGGAATATATTTTGTCGGCTAACAAGAATTGTAATAATGTGGGGGATCTAGGGAAAGGGAACATTTCTTATAAAAAAGGTGATGGGTGTTGTGGTCCCAACGAGTCTGGGCCTGATGTGGGGGTACCAAAGCCCAACTCTGTATTTGGTGAGGATGGCCCAACTCCTATTATCAATTTGGGAAAAAGAAATCGAGATGACCGTAGTCCTCCATCTATTGGGTCTACGCAAGGGACTTCTCAAAAAAAATTTGGTCAGCCCAATAGGTCTGGTTCGGTGTCTTTAGATCTTAACACTCCGGTGGGAGAAGTTTCAGGAAACGAAGAGTATGGACGTGAGAATCTAGGAGTTGGAGGTTCTGATTCTGTCAATCAGGAGGAAGTTGAGTCAGATGCAGTCGCTGATCGGGTTCTAGGGAATCATGGAGTCCGGTCTGAGGATGAAAGTCTAAGGAATGAAGTCGAAGCTACTGTACAGGTTGGAGCAATGATTGGTGTTGATCTAAGTGGGTTCTTGACGGCTACTGAGGAGTTAATTGTTAAAGAAGGTGATGAAAACTGTTTTCGATGAATTGTTTATCAATCAATCTAAGGGGGGTGCGTAGTAGTCGTAAGGCAGATTGGATCAGAGGGCTTAAAACTAGTTATGGTGTACACTTTCTCGCCATTCAGGAAACGAAATTACAAGTGTCAGAGACGTTTAGGTTCAATCAGTTTTGGGGTCGAGCTGAATTCAAGGTTGCTGTAGTGGACTCTCAGGCAGATCCGGTGGTCTTGCATGTCTTTGGTCCCCAGCGGTTTTCAGGTGTGAAGACACTTATTATAATAGACATTTTATTATTGTGTCGGGCTTCTTGGTTCAGTCGGGGTGCAAAATTAATCTTGTTAACGTTTATGCTCCCAATGATGCTGTTAGTAGACGTGGTGTTTGGTCGGAAATTATGGGGTTTAGGATCTCTTTACAAGGGTTATGGGTCATGATGGGGGATTTTAATGATGTGCGGGATGAAAGTGAGCATATGAACTCAGAGTTTGTTGAAGCTAGTACGAGGGCTTTCAATGATTTTATTCTTGCAGCCGGGCTTGTGGAATATAATATGGGTGGTGGTAATTTCACCTATATTTCGGATAATGGTAAAAAGCTGAGTAAGTTGGATCGTTTTATTGTGTGCTTGGGGTTTTGGGAGAATTGGCCAAATGCGAGTGTGGTTGCTTTGGCTAGAGAAGTCTCGAATCATCGGCCTATTGTTCTCTCTACTGTTCAATGAGATTTTGGTCATATCCCTTTCAGATTCTTTAACTCATGGTTTGAATTTACTGGCTTCCTCGAATTTGTTCTCCAAAACCGTGGTGCGTTTCACTTCTCGGGGCCTGAGGATCTTGCGATTAAATTCAGGTGGCTTAAAAACAAAATCAAGTCATGGCTGAAATTGGAAAAAGAAAGAAGAGATGGGATCTATGGCGGAAAAAAGAGGAGATTGGAATTCATTGAAAACCTGGCGGAGGAAAGAATTCTTGAGGAAGATGAACTAGCTGAACGGGCAGAATGTCGTAACTATGTGGCTGAATTTGAAAAAATTAAACAGTTGGATTTGCGCCAGAAATCCAGGGCAAAGTGGGCTATTGATGGTGATGAAAACACTACATTTTTTCATCATATTATTAACTCTAATATCAGTACGAATAGATTGAATGGCTTATTGATCGATGGTGAATGGAATACTAATCCTCTAGCCATTAAAGAAGCTCTGTATGAATTTTTTCATCATCAGTTTTCGGAACCTATGCCTATTAGATCGGAGATGATATGTTCTAATATCGCTACCATTTCGGACCATGAGGCAACTTTGCTAGAGAATCCTTTTTCGGTGGAGGAAATTAAAGAAGCTGTTTGGGATTGTTAAGGTGAACGTGCTCCTGGGCCGGATGGGTTCAATTTTAAGTTTATTAAAAAGTGTTGGGTTGGGCTCCGGGATGATATGGTCAGGTTGTTCAACAAATTCTATGAGGAGGGTTCTATTAATAAGTGCTGCACTTCTTCATTTATAGCTTTGATTCCTAAGGTAAAGGACCCAGTTGGCCCAACAGACTTCAGGCCGATTAGTTTGATTGGCGTGATTAATAAAGTAATCTCAAAGGTGCTCGTTAACCGTCTTAAAAGTGTGATGGGGAAGTTAATTTCTGAGCAACAATCGGCCTTTCTAACTGGAAGAAATATCATGGATGGCCCTCTTGTTCTTAATGAAGTTTTCGGTTGGTTAAAAAAGTATAAGCGATGTGGAATGTTCTTCAAAGTTGATATCAATAAAGCATATGATTCGGTGAACTGGTCCTTTCTAAACTCGATTATGGCTCAGATGAATTTTCCTAGTAGATGGAGATCTTGGGTGATGGTGTCTCTCTATTCAGCTAGAGCTTCGGTTTTAGTTAATGGATCTCCAACTAGAGAGTTTGATTGCTCTCGTGGTCTTAGGCAAGGCGACCCGCTTTCTCCGTTTTTATTTGTAATTGTGATGGAAGCCCTTACATGTGTTATGAATAAGGCAACCTCAATTGGTTTATTCAATGGTATCAATGTCTCCGCTGATGGTCCACTCCTGTCTTATCTTTCTTATGCGGATGATGTGATGTTTATTGGTGAATGGTCTACTCCAAATATTAATAATCTGAGACGGATACTTAGATGTTTTTATCTAGCTTCCGGCCTCAAGGTTAACTTAGCCAAGTGTAGCATCTATGGGATTGGAGTTAGTGACCAAGAAGTTCAACAAATGGCGAGTTA
Organism: Helianthus tuberosus; assembly: GCA_030545235.1. Lineage (NCBI taxonomy): Eukaryota > Viridiplantae > Streptophyta > Magnoliopsida > Asterales > Asteraceae > Helianthus > Helianthus tuberosus. The sequence continues at coordinate 73,556 of JARYGA010060934.1, forward strand.
TTTGCGGCGCAAGAAAGGTACGTTTCCTTTTATTCATCTTGGTCTACCAATTAGGGCTAACATGAATTTGGCTCGAAATTGGAAATCTGTGGTAGATGTGTTTAGAAATAGGCTTTCGCTATGGAAAGCTAAAACTCTTTCATATGGTGAAAGAATAACCTTGATAAAGTCGGTCTTAAATTCCTTGCCAACCTACTATTTATCTTTATTTAAAGCTCCGGTTAAAGTGTTGAGTGCTCTTGATAAGATTAGAAGGGTGTTTTTTTGGGGTGGCTCGGAAGATAAAGCTAAAATGAATTGGGTAGCATGGAAAAAAACAATTGCTCCGGTTGAGTTTGGTGGGTTGGGTTTCGGTTCCATAGAGACACTAATTTAGCCATGTTGGCTAAGTGGTGGTGGAGGTTTAAAACCGAAAAAAATAGTTTATGGTGAAGAGTAGTCTGGGCTATCCACCATAATAGTAGAGTTTGGAATGACTTCCCGGTTAAAGTATCTATTGCGGGTCCGTGGAAGGGCATCATGAGTATTAAACCGATTCTTCTTGGTGCCGGTATTGATTTAAGTGGAGCTATTTCTGCAGTTCCTGTAAATGGAGAAAATATACAATTTTGGTTAGATGTCTGGGCTAATTCACAGCCTTTATATATTAGGTTCCCTAATTTATTTAAGGTTGAATCAAACAAGATGTGCATGTTGGCGGATCGGATGGTTGCTGGGGAGTTTAGGCCTGTTTTTTCGTGGGCCTGGGCTCAGCCAGAATTAGATGATATTTGCCAAAATCAATTATTATAACTGATTTCTTTGGTGAATGGGCTAAATATGGGTTTGGGTAGGGACCTGTGGAAATGGCAGCATGCTTCAGATGGTGTCTTTTGTGTAGCTGGGATTAAAAAAGTATTAAGTTCGGCGAACCGTGTAGCTCCGGCAAGGGTTTTTAAGTGGAATAACTGGGTCCCAAAAAAGGTATCTATTGTGGCTTGGAGGGCAGCGATGGAAAAGTTACCGACAAAGTGTGCACTGGCGATACGGAACATCTCGGTCCAAAATAATTTGTGTGTTCTTTGTGGTGATTATGCAGAAACGTCTGAACACTTATTTGTAGCATGCCAGTTCGCTCAAATGATATGGCAAAACATTGCGGATTGGTGCAACGTCCCGCCAATATTTGCTTTCGAATTAAATGATGTACTGTCCTTACATGAAACATGCTCCGGAAATTCAACAAAGAAGAAGGTGATTCATGCGGTGATTCTGGCTACTATTTGGAGCCTTTGGAAGCTAAGAAACGACTCCGTTTTTAATAACTCAGTTCCGCAAACAACGAAGATCCTAGATGAGATCAAAGCTATGACGTTCCTTTGGGTTAAAAATAGGGCAAAAATGGTGTCATTGACGTGGGGAGATTGGTGTCGGTTCAATCTTTAGTGCTTAGTTTTTATGTAATATTACGTGGTTCGTGGTGTTGGTTTCTTGTACTTTGTATATTTGACTGGTAGCATCTTGCTACAATTAATAAAATAATTTCTGTCAGCCGTTAAAAAAAAATCTCTCAGTGTAACCCATTAGAGCATTCCCATCCAGTCCATCATATGTAGTGTGTGGGGTTTTTAAAATGTAAAGAGTATAAAAAGTGGTTGTGAGTAGAGGAGAGAGAAAATATTACTGTTCATCTGTATATTTGGGGGGACACTGTTCACCCACTATAATTTTTTAATATATATTGAAAGTAGTTGTGAGTGAAAGAGAGAAAAATGTAATATATATTGGAGAGGAGAGAGAAAAAGTATTTGTTTTTAGTGGAAATATATTGATATAGAAGTTGTTTTTTAGTGGATTGGATGTGAATGCTCTTACACACCACTTTTGACATTTTCACACAGAGTACGCAACACTCATGGTCATGGCGACTTTGAACAATTCAAACCCTAATTAACACTCAACACCTCTTCAATTCTTCGATTCCAGTTGACTTCTTCATCTCAATCCTCAATTCTCCACAGGTAACCTTTCAATTTCATCATTCAATTCGATCTTAACACTTCACTATGTTAAAAGATATCGAAAATTACTCTGCCGATTGTGGTCAAAACTCTGAATCCAAGCTCACATCTGACCAAAATCAATGGAATTCAGATCATAAATTAGGGTCTTCTGATAAGAATGATGGTGTTTGTAGAAATTTCGAGTCAAAGCCCTCTAAATTAGGGCTTTCTCAGGAGTTGACTTTGAGTTATCTGTGTGATAATTCGAAATTAGGTCAGAATCAATCTGATTTTGATAAGTCGAAAGGAAAATTGGTTGTTTCTGAGGATAATACTAATAATAATGATCAGGATGAGAATAGGTTTGTGGAGAGGGATTTTTTGCAGTTATCGGAGAATTCGAATAAACGAGAGGTGGAAGATGATGATAGTTATGGGATGGTTAGAGAAAAGAAGCCGAAATTGGAAACCCTAGATTTGTCTTTAGCTTTGCCTGATACTTCGATGTCGTTGGCTGCGTCGAATAGGGTTCAGGATGGGGATCCGTCAGTGAGTTTGAGGCCGACGAGGAGTTTGCAGTCGTTGGGGAGGTCGAATAGTAATAATACGCAAACTACGTTCTCTAATGATTTTACGGCGGGGTCTATGTCGTATTCGTATTCGCATCAGTTTTCGCATAACCCTAGTTGTTCTATGACTCGAAACTCGACTGAGAATTATGAGTATTCGATGGGGAGTCATAGGAGAGATTGTGACCAGATTTGGAATGGTGGGGAGGGGACTAATGGGTCGGTTCATAGTCGGTTTAGGCCGGTTGGTGATGGAGGTGTTGCGTTGGTGCAAGCGAATCGGACTAGTTCTGATAATAATATGTCGTCTTTTCCATCGGAACTGCCAGCAAGGATGAAAATGGATACGCAATCTGGTGATTCAAGGGGGAAAGGTTCTGAGAATACAAAAGGGGTCGAAAGTTTGGATTTCGGGAGGTCTCGTAAGCTTTCTAGACCCGAGAGAATTCTTAGAGAAATTGTATCGGAGTCTGTTCAAACAATGGCTCAGATAACTCAAGAGATTCCCGATGAAACGTTTGAATCCACAAAGGAGTATTTGAAGAAACTGATCTCGCTTCCTGAAAAGAGAGATGAATTGGTTGGATTACAGCTTCGGCTTTTGAGAAGATCCGATCTTACTAGTGAAACGCTTTCAAAAGCAAATAGAAACCAACTTGTACTCTTGGTTTCCATTAGAATGGGTCTCGACAGCTTCTTGTCGGTCCGAAATCCCATTCCAACAAATGAACTAATCGATATTTTTTTGCTGGAAAGGTGTAAGAACGTGAATTGCAAAAGATTATTACCTGTTGAAGACTGTGACTGCAAGATTTGCTCTACAAAGAAAGGCTTTTGTAGTGAGTGTATGTGTCCCGTTTGTCTAAACTTCGACTGTGCGAGCAACACCTGCAGTTGGGTCGGGTGTGATGTATGCTCTCATTGGTGTCACGCAGCCTGTGGCATTCAGAAGAATCTAATAAAGCCCGGTCCAAGCTTGAAGGGGCCCACGGGCACGACAGAGATGCAGTTTAATTGTCCTTGTTGTGATCATGCTTCTGAAATGTTTGGGTTCATTAAGGATGTTTTCAGGTCGTGTGCAGAACAATGGGGTTTGGAAACATTAATCAAAGAGCTTAATTGTGTTAGGAAAATCTTTAGGGGGAGTGGAGATTTTAAGGGGCAAAAGCTTCATTTGATGACTGGCGAGTTGATATCGAAACTTGAGAACAAAGTAATGTCACCTTCTGACGTATGTGTCACCATCCTACAGTTCTTCAATTGTAAGTTTCAAAATGCACTCTCTTATTGATTTTAGCTCATATATCATGATCCCGTATTTTCTGTAAAAGTTGCAGTCATTTTGTTTATGAATGTTTTCATATAAAACATACCCGCTTGCCCATTATAAACATTACTAGTAAATTGTTCATTTTGAGTTGGGTCTATAAGGTTCTGGTATTTGGTGTTGCTTAAACAGTAATTTAGATGCATACAAATAGTCAAAGACGTTTTTTATTAAATGCATTGTTTCTTTCCTGGTTAACATTTTTTGTTGAAAATTATTACTTATTTAATGTTATCGATTTGGTATCAATATATTTATCATTGTTTTTTAAATTATTTGAGTGTATGTTATAGGGGTGTGCATGGTTCGGTTCGGTTTTTGGAACAAAATTACTTAAGATTCAAAAAAATGTATAATCCAAGATTTAATAATAATTCTTAGATGTTTACATTTAAGTTATTATGTTTAACCTTTTTAATTAATATCGTTCACATAAACCTAACTTCTAATCTATTTTTATGTTTCTCCAAAGGTTTTATTAAGATGTTTTCTTTTATAATACTTTGAAAATCATTTAATTTTTATGTTAAGTTTTGTTATTTCTTGTAGGCAATGGATATATCATTTCAAAGATGTATAAGCATGCTAATGTTTTTGTTATACATACTTAACATTCAAGTGTAAAACTAATAATTACTATATCAATATATAACAAACGTTAAAAAATGATCTTTTAGTTTATTCAGTTCGGTTCGGGTTTTTTGGGTTTTCGTAAAAATGCAAAACCATAACTGAACCGTAAATTTCAGTTCGGTTTTTTCGGTTCGTTTGTTTTTTTGATTTTTTGTGCTTTTCGTTTTTTTTTTGGTTTGGTGAAATTAGTTTATTCGGTTTCGGTTCGGGTTTTTTGGTTTTCTGCTCACCGCTAGTTTAGTTGATAATTCAACAGTTTTGCCCAAACATGTTCTTGGTCAAACATTGTCACTTGTCATTTTTTACATGAAAGAAAAGGTATGATTTTTTTTTATCTCATTGTTATTAATGAATCCTTTCTACAGCCATAGATGCAGGTTTGATACCTGACTTTCCCATTTCAAACCCGTCATTAAAAGATCCAATTCCACCATCAAAACCCCATCAAACCTCGTTATACAACACGGGTTCATCAAGTGGCAGAGCAGACGACAACAGTCTCAAAGCTCTAAACACCAATAAGATGGTAATCGAGGACGAATGGTCCGTAAAACCATCCAAAAAAGATGCATTCGACAGTGTGGAGAGCCTTGTGAGAATCAAAGAAGCAGAGGCTAGAATGTTCCAGAACAAAGCTGACGAAGCAAGAAGAGAAGCAGAGGGGTATACGAGGATGATTAGAACGAAGATCGAGAAACTGGATGAAGAGTATACAGTAAAGATAGCGAAAGTGAATCTGCATGAAAGTGAAGAAGAGAGAAAGAAGAAGGCGGAAGAAGTTAAGGTTTCGGAAAATGATCATTGCGAGTACTACAAGATGAAGATGAGAATGCAAGCTGAGATTGCTGGATTGTTGGAGAGGATGGAGAAAACTAAACAGCAATGGGTGGTGTGATTTAGACCTTAAATTTGGGGTCTTTTTTTTTTTGTCTTTTCAGACTCTTTGTTGTTGCAGGCTTGAATAGTGATGATTGTAATCTTGCAGAATTTGAGGTATTTTTAATCTTTCATTCTTCTGTCTTTTTGGGTTTTAACTTGTGATTCATTTTTTTGTTTGATTGATAAAAGGATTGTCGACTTGTTTGGATACTTTTGAATCTGAAATTATGTATTTTGATGGTTACTGCTGCATGTCCTTTAATATTTCTAATGATTTTCCCATAAGTTAGTTACACTATTTTGCATCGAGGTCAAACAGGTAGGCCTAACAAACGAGTGGGAAATTTGAAATGGACTTAACCGTTATGTAACCAGTTTCTATATACCATAAAAAATCTTTCTAACAATTTTTTTTAATTACAAACTTATAAATTTTATATGGTCGAATTGCCCTTCTAGTTAATAGAATCACATAAAAAATGATCGAATTGCTTTTCTAGTTATCATAAAGAGTTAATAGCCAAAATGGTCCCTGAGGTTTGCTCAGTTTTGCCACTTTAGTCCAAATCCCAAATTTCTTAAATCTGGGTCCCTGAGGTTTGCATTTTTTTGCCATTTTAGTCCAAATTTCAAAAAAGTCAAATTTTGTCAGGATTTCTTACTGATTTTTGTCTTTTTCCTCATTTCTCCTAGGGGCAAAATTGTCATTTTGGATTATTATAAAGTAATTTATATTAAAAAAAATCAATTATATATAACTCTCTCTCTCACACTAAAACACAAATACACACACTCTCTCTCACTTCCCACCTTCTCTCTCCCTCCCACCTTCTCTCTCTCTCTCTAACTTCCAGATTCAGATGATCCCCACCATAGAGATCTGCACTTGGTTGCCGTATTAGTAACCCTAGATCTGTCCGGAAACTCGTTAACCGGTAACATTCCGGTTGAGATTCAAAACTGTAAGTTTTTAAACAATTTGATTCTATCGGATAACAGCTTTTCCGGTACGATTCCGTACCAGATCAGACAACTTGAACGGTTGAAGAAGCTGGATGTTTCGAACAACGAGTTATCCGGTTCGATTCCTGACGATTTGAACCGGTTTGACTCTGATTCGTTCGTTGGAAACGATAAGTTGTGTGGACCGCCGGTTGATTCGAAGTGTGGACGGTTGAATAATAAGAACCTGGCGATTATTATAGCTGCAGGTGTGTTAGGTGCTGCTGCTTCGTTGTTGCTAGGGTTTGGGATCTGGTGGTGGTTTTTTATTCGAGTTGATCGGAGAAAAGGTAAGGGTTATGGCGGTGAAGGTGGCAGTGAGGGTGATCGGAGTAATTGGGTGGATCGGTTGAGAGCGTATCGGCTTGTGCAGGTATCGTTGTTTCAGAAACCGATTGTTAAGATCAAGTTGAATGATATATTAGGTGCTACTAATAATTTTAGTAGTAGTAATATCGAGATTACTACTAGAACCGGGGTTTGTTATAGAGCTATGTTACAGGATGGTTCTGTGCTTGCGATTAAGCGGTTAAGTGCTTGGAAGATTAATGAGAAACAGTTTCGGTCTGAGCCAATTTGGAATGGTGTTTATCAGCATGTTTGAATCTAAAGGAGAGGTTTGTAGAGCCAATTTGTAACGTGGGGGTTGTGGTGGTCATGGTGGGTTACCTGGTGGATGATGGTGGTGTGGTGATGGTAGTTCAGAGGAGAGAGAGAAAGGCAGATTTAATTTGGGGATTCTGGGATTTAATTTGGAGAGAGAGAGAGAGAGAGAGAGAGAGAGGAGAGAGAGACAGAAGACTTTCTATTTAATCATAAATAGAAAAATGTATAATCAATATTTAGTTATAATAATTTCTGAAATGACCAAAATACCCTTGAGGGTAAGGACAAAACAGGGTTTTAATTTGGGAATTCTGGTCAAATTTGAAATTTGGACTAAAATGACAAAAAAATGCAAACCTCAGGGACCCAGATTTAAGAAATTTGGGATTTGGACTAAAGTGGCAAAACTGAGCAAACCTCAGGGACCATTTTGGCTATTAACTCTATCAGAAAAAATGGATTAAGTTAACCCAGTGGACTAAAATGACAACATTTGAAACTATTTGAACTAAAATGACAAAGTTTCAAACCTTTTGGACTAAACTGGCAAATGGTCCAAACCACAGGGACTAAAATGACATTTAACTCATTTAGTAATGTTCTTTAAGATAAAAAAATTCTTGATGTATATTGGACCACCACCGTTGCCCCGAACCACTGACTGCCACTTCCAACCTGACCACTCGCCCCAAACCATTGACTGCCACCTCCAACCTGACCACTCATCGAATAACACGTTACATTGTTCAAGAAAAAGAAACAAGTGCGAATTTCATACTAAGAAACAAAATACGTAAATAGAGTATTTGTGAGTTTCTAATCCGCCCTAAGTAGATTTCTCGTAGAATCATCATCAATTTCGTGCAACATGTAATAAGTATCTGTCAACACAAATAATGTCGGTGTGCATACTAATTTTGTCTACATAGCGTATAAAAGATTGATTCTCAAATCCACATTTTAAAGTATACTAATCATGTTACATACTAGCATACACAATTAAACATCAATCCAAAGTTTCCACTAGCATAATCTTATCACCGAAGTGAATAAGACTATGAGCGTAATCTTGTAACCGAAGTAACCAATACTGTAAAGTATCTATCTATACTATAAAAGGAGCTTAGAGCATGACCTCACTTTGCTTATGTGTCATCTTATTAGATATGCCACATTAGATGCCACATAGACTCCGCTGATGTCATAACGCTGATGTCATAATTTCGAATTTAAAATATTAATATAATCTATCTATATTTCAAAATTGAAAATAAGGTCACAGTTTTTAATGGACACTCAAATATAAACTCCACCTTGAGAGATTCAAAATTCAAAATCAATCTCCAAATTTTGGCTGCCATTCTCTCTCTAGAAACCACACTTTCCTGCTTCCACCGGTTCTCTCATGATGGTGCCGACGATCTTGCCGGACGCAGAGGAGGAAAAAACCCTAGAATCGGAAGAGATCAGTGATTTTTGTTCGTATGCAAAGGTAATTCACGCTATCTACACTCAACATCCAAGCAAGTTGAGCCTGAATAACAATTCCACTTTCACCTATCCATACCGGAACCCTAAATAACGATTTTTGTTGTTTGTTTATTGATTGTGTTCTACAACTGTTTGATTTTGAATCTGTAACTTTCTGTATCAAATTTTATGTTTTGGTTAAGTTAGGTTAAAGTTTGATTGAGAAATTTCCTTTTTCTGATGTTGTATGAGATATATTTGATTGAAACGCTTCGAAGATTGTGATTTGTCTACTGATTATGTATTAGATGTGTTTGATCTGTGAATTTGTAACTTTGTAACTTTGAATTTGTAACTTTATGTATCAGTTTCATGATTTGTCTACTGATTTTGTTATTGTTGTGTTTTTGTGTGTGTGTGTGTGAGATAAAGAAAGGAAGAAGCAAGAAAGAGAAAGAGAGATGGCTGCTGAATCATCGAAGAAGACGCCTAGGGTTTCAAGCCATGGCTTTGAGGGAAGAGTAACCGCAGCAGTAAATGATGAAGATGGTAAACCATCTATAGCTTTTTCTATATGCTATTTCAGTAAATGCTTTTTATAACTGGCGATTTATTAAACTTATATTGACCATTTTATCCCACCAGGAATTGAAAAACCCGCGGCTGTTACAAAAATGAATGTAACGTTATATGCTGATCATCGTGTTTTTGATGGAGAAGTTGCAGGTATGTGATATGTATCGAGTATATGTATAGATGGCAATTCAGCCCTTTTACTTAAAACTGATCAATATCTGGGGTCGTTTAAAGTCTACTGTTAATGGGATGTGATTTGCACATAATATTGACCATTTTACCCTCATGTCTCAACTACTTTGACAACTTTTCATGTCATAAGGGCAATCCTCTCCGTCATCGTTATTGAAGAGGATTAGGTGTAGCGCTAAGAGCGATAACTGTGTAGTGGTGAAGGAAGGGGTTTCGGAAGCAGAAAAGGAAGATTATGTGAAAGCGGGTGGATCAGAACTGGTTTTTGTTCGAATGCAATAGAATAAGGTTTCAAATATGCACCATGTCCTTTAACTGATTATTAATCACATATAATTAACTCATTATCCACAAAACAAAATTCTTCATAAGAATCAGGTGTTTATTTATGTTGAACAGGTTATTGATCTACAATTCAAGCATTATTGGCTGATAAGAATCAGGGAGCCTGTGTTCAAAACGTGCTTGATTTATGTTGAACAGGTTATTGATCTTCTTTTAATCAGGTTATTGATCTTCATTAAGGTTTCAAGCATCTTAATTAATTTGTGGCATCAATTATACAGGGAGCCTGTCTTCAAAACGTGCTTGATTCTACAATTCAAGCATTATTGGCTGATAAGAATCAGGTGCTTATTTATGTTGAACCGGTTATTAATCTTCTTTTAAACCACTGTTGACCTTTGACTTTTGCACAGACACTCTAGAAACTGAAATCTGATAGATTTTGTAATTGAAATAGTTTTTATGAAAGTTTAAGTTGATCAGGGCATATGTGAATTAGAGCTGTTTGGTTCATGTAGATTTTTTTTTGGCTCATGTAGGTTTTTTTATTGATTAAGAAGACGAACGGGCCAGTTTGTGCAAACAAGAAACGCAAAGCACTCTGCAATTCTGTAGACGAGCTTAAACGAGCTCGAGCTCGAAGCCGAGCCTAAAAACAAGATCATTTAGTAAACGAGCCCGAGCCCGAGCTTGAGAGAGAGAGAATGAGAATAGAGATAGATATAGAGAGAGGGATTTGAGAGAGTTTGAGAGAGAGAGAATGAGAAAAGAGAGAGAAAGGGAAACGGATAGGGAGAGGGAGAGGGAGAGGGGCATGAGAGAGAGGGATAGGGACAGGGAAAGGGACATGAGAGAGAGAAGGATAAGGAAAGGGAAAGAGTTTATGCAGAATCTGACCCTTTCGTAGTAATATATCCGCAGAATTTCGTTTTATTCATTAGCGGATTTGTTTTTCGAACGAATACAGTACCAATCATCAGGAATACGCCGCTGTAGAATTAGTCTATTTTATTGAATTAGTTTCGCACATATAACAGTTTGATGCACAAAATTTGGCCACTGCAGAATCGTTATTTATCCGCTGATCTGAAACTTAGAAATTTTTAACAAATCATAACTGTTTCAGTCGTTAAACATTCAGTCCGCAGACTTTTGACATCGTTCGTTAATCCGATTTATCCGCAAAACTGATTGTTTCGCAGACATTATAAGTTGCAGAATCTGGTGTGTCCGTCAGTGTATAATCTGTCCGTTAATTTGGTTTAGTACTGCTGAACAGATCTGTCCGCATAATTTTGTTTCGACTGGGTAAGTATGACTTCTAAACTAACTGTCAGATAACAGACCCCAGGTACCGCACCGCCAAATGTAGAAACAGAAGCAAAGGCCTATGAAAGCAAGGAGCAACCTACAAATAAAAAGTCAAAGGGTACTTCAGGAAACGGCAATGGTAGAACTGGAGAGACTGGGAAGGCTGCATCAAGTTCAGGGAATGACGGCGGTGCAACCCAAAGGTTTGTAGTCACTCATATAATTGATTTCCGCATTTATTAAAGGAAGAATTTTCTTCTCATCTACTTACAAATGGGTCAAATTGATTTTATCTACTTACAGATTTGTGAAATTTCATTTTGAAATGTTATATGACGTATTTTCGATCGAAATGTTACGGAGATTTGTTGTTTGTTTATTGATTGTGTGCTACAACTGTTTGATTTTCAATCTGTAACTTTCTGTATCAAATTTTATGTTTTGGTTAAGTAAGGTTTGATTTTCAAGTGATGCAAGAGACTTTCTGTAACTTTCTGATTCAAATTTTATGTTTGTTTATTGATTGTGTGATACAACTGGGAAGGCTGTATCATTTATGAGTCAAATCTGTAACTTTCTGTAACAACTGTTTGATTTTCAATCTGTAACGAAATTTGATTTTCCTCGATAGCACTTTGTGTTTCTCTCGGAACAGGTAGCATCTTATAACATTTGTTAACGATTGCATATGAAGCAGTTCCAAAATTAGAGTTACCACATCTTCTAATTTCAGAATATTTGACATTGCAATTTGTGTGTGAATTTATAGTGTATATGGCTATGGCTTCTTCCTCGAGAACTCAAACTAAACCTAGCCCAATTAGTGGAAAGGTCAGGGTTGTTGCGAGAATTCGAGGCCTTAGGGCTCATGAATTGGCGTCTTCATTGTCTATAACATCTGTTTGTAAAGCCGGTGATGGTGAACGTCCTGAGATGGTTACGGTTTCGTTTGATGATCCAACATCTAGGTATGATTTATGATGAAGTTTTGGTTTGATTTTCTTATTGTAAGCTATGAAACTTTACTGATGTCAAGGTTTTCATTATAGTTTAATTTTTTTAATTAGTAAGTATTTTTGTGATATTCTTTCAGTCGTAAAAATGAGTTTGACGTGGATCGTTGCTATCATCAAACGAACTAATTAGCAAGTCTCTTCGCTATTTGTAATCATTTACCCCTCTTCTAACTATTTTTAGGTTTCTTTTTTATGTTACTGTAACCAGTCTTAATTTTTAATGGCGCCACACCTGCTCTAAGTTGGGGAATTGTATTCATGTTACTCCCATTTCATTTGATCTCTTCATCGGTTTCGAAAAATTGAATCTCAGCCTTCATCAATGGTTAGTCTCTTTATCGTCTACCTCTGATTGTTTCTCCAAGTTTATGCACTGAATACCATTGTCTGTTGATTGATTCTAATGCATTTCTATTCGTAATTTGATGAAGGCTCCAAAGAAAGTTGTCCAGGCAGTCGCAACTAAGACGAAAACAGTACGATTAAGCGATTGAATCAGAGATCGATGGTTAGTTAAATTTCTGTATAACTCATTATAGGAATGGAGCTTTTATTTCTTTATCCAATCTGAAACTTGCAATGTATACTCTTTAAGGATTTGTTTCTCTATGCCATTTGTTTCTAATGTGCAGCGGCTACCCTATTCAAAGTTTGTGACAATGGAGGACGGGGGTGATGTGGCTATGAATCTCAATGGTTTTCAGTGGAAGTTCTCTCAGGTTTTTGGTGAATGTGTTGTAGAAGAAGTGGTTCAAGAAGGTACATAGTATATAATTTTAGAACTAAGGAGAAAATCTTCATGATTGTATTATATAAAACATGTAGCCTGCTTTTGGCTGCTGCCCGTGTTTGTTTGGTTTAGTCTGTGTGTTACGTTGTTGCCCATTTTGACCCGTTTTAAATCCACATAGTTTTTAGGCGGCAGCAGTGGTCGCCAAGGAAGCAATCCGAGTAGCTGGGAATATCATTTGGTCTTAGAGTAAGCAATCCGAGCATTTAGTATCATTTAGTATTGGACTTTTGGGTGTGGGCCTTTTATTTTTTGGGGTTTATTTCATACAAAGGTTTATTATTTTGGGCTTTAAGTTACTTTTGGGCTGAAAGTTTTATAACCGTTAAAAGCAGTGATTCAACTGCTATACCAGTTTCAAAATAGCGGCCCAATAGCGGTGTTTAGCACCGCTAATAGCGGTTCCGCTATAGAGTACCGTTATTTTTACCGCTATGCCGTTTCAGGTCCGCTAAGCGCTATAGCACTGCTATAGCACGCTATTGACTGCTTAGCAGCCTGCCCGTTCATTTTGCTACCTCTAGCTTAGATGAGTCCTACATCAGTAATAGTTGCTTATTGTTTTGGGATATAATGTTTTATAAACTTGGCTGCACTATTTCTTCCACATACCATGAGGGAAAATCATTAGAACCAGTGTTTTTAATATTACTTAAATGATGAAATTCATTTTGTGCATGTGTCTTAGTGAAAGGATGAAATTCATTGTTATTGAGAAATTGGTCTTCTACTTTTAAGGTTGTACCCTGTTGGTATAAATTTGGCATGATGTACATGAATGCCGAATAAGATGATTGCACTGGAACAAACTATAATTTCCCTACTTCATTGTTTCTTTTTTGTGACAGGGTTTAGAAGATGATACAACTAGCAATAAAGTTAGGAGATTGGCAACCGACAAGTCTTCATTGCTGGCATAGTCTAACCTTTGGCGTTTATAGGTAAACTCATACACACTTTTCGGTTATTGATCAAGCACATCTGTCATAATACACTGTGAGAAGCTTTTGGTTTGATTTTAGATGGAGCTCAATCCAGATTTGATTAAGAAATGGAAAAGAATTGCGAAAAAGCCAAAGAGGCCAAGAAATGTGGAAATCTTTTGATATGTTAGTAATGCTAGAAGTGAAGTTCTTAGGTAACTCTAAAATGATTACATTCTTGCTAAAAGCTGGCGAGCGGAAACAATATGTTTAAATAATATGATTTTGATTTTTCATTTATCGATGCTGATGTGTAATCCGATTCTGTATCAGCGTGAAAGATTTGGGGTGAGGAATTGCAATTGCACATTGTTTACTTAAGTGTTGCTAAAGGTGTTCTTTCAAAGATTTGGGTGAGGAATTGCAGCTACATCTTTTGATGGCTCACATTTGCGACCTTTGATACCCATGTTAGAAGCCATGTCAAAGGAACTCGACGCTGGCTTAGGTTATATTCTCAATATGGTGCCAGGTGCTTTTAATTTTTAAATTATAACTTCTTATATACATTGTTATTTTCAACTTCTGTTGGAATCTAGATATGTATATAGGGTTAAACTACTCGAAATGCATATATAGGCATGGACTCGACAGCAATGAAGACTTGTCGGTAGCATAAGGGTTTTATTGCATTTCTAATGCAGTTCAGAAATGGCAGACTTGAAGGTCGATGCCATACTCGAATTTCTCAAAAAGAATAAGTTCGCTAGGGCTGAAGCAGCATTGAGATCCGAGATAGATAATCGCCCTGATCTGAATGGTTTGATGCAAGATCTAAACCTAAAAGATAAAGATTTGGGAAGCAAGTTATTAGAAATGGTACTGGTATGGAGGTAACTGAAAAACTGTCAACTTTTTGTTTATAGAAAATCAACATAATGAGAATAGTGGGGTGGTTTGATTTCATGTTGATTTGATGAAGTTTTTGTCTAAATAACTTTTTGTTTATTTTTAGAAAATACTAACTGCCATTCTGATTTCAATGGAGATTTGGTGTTTGTTTCTTGCTTTGGTAGTGTGGTAAATATGTGAGATTATTATGGGTTTAGGTCATGTGCTGGTTTGACTGTTTTTGGGATTATGCACTTACATAACATAAAAACCAAAATCTAAATTAGATACAAAACCACGAGAATTGTATAAACAATTATCTGTTTGACATGTTTAAAAGATTCTATATCAATTTTATAGCTGTAACTAATCTGTTTGACTTTTTAAAGTCAAAGTAGAGAGAAAACACAAGCATCAGTGTTCAAATATCAATTATGTGATTGCAAATTTTGTGTTTTGTGAATTCTTCTTATGGTCAACAATGTTTAATTAGGGGTCAAACAAATGACATTCTTGTATTGCAGGGTTTAAAAGAAACATTTGAAAGTTGTACTTGATGCTTGTGTAATGTATTACTCAAAGATGTATTATTTCTTCTCATTTATAAAGGAGATAAAAGCACTTTTTGTCAAATTTTTAAAACATTAAATGGTGGAATTAATTTCAAATGCAATTTCATTGTTGTTAACCAAACATATTCTTTAGGGAATTAATTCCATTTCCAATTCATGCAAATTCCACCAACCAAACGCACCCTTAGGTTATTTTATATGATTTTTCAATCACATTGCATTGAAACTTACTGGATAGTAATTGTCAGTTTCAGGTAGGTTGGGGGTTGAAATCAAGAAATTCAACGCCACTTGCAGATATGGTTTCAAGGTCAATATTTCCTTGAAACAGAGACAGAGGACTTTTGTTTCTGAATGTTTTGTAGCTTCACTTATGACTTATAAAATTTGAAATTCTCAATTCATAACTATAATGTGAATGTGATGTTCTTGCAATTATTTACTCACATCAGATTTTACATATAGATGTAGGAAAAAACTTTGTACATTGACTTCTAAGTTTATTTCTATATCAAACATGTATACTAAACACAAAGAATTTAAATAATATATTATAATATGTTTTTTAGTATTTGATTCCGATCGTTATTAGAACAAACCCGTGTACTCACACGGGTGTACACCTAGTAACTTAACAATGACCATAAACGGATGGTGTGTTAATCCTATAACGCTATACACGTTGAGAGAGGCTTGCAAGGTTAATGATGCATTAATAAGAATGGAATCATACTAAGCATATCAATTAAGCATGTATAGAGATTGAGTGTCTGTATAAGATTGTTTGTATGTGTGTTTATGTGAATTTGGTATGTTTACATGTTACAACCCAAATAGTGATTAAAACGGAAAATGAGTCAAGTATACTCACGGTTTGCGAAGATAAGTTCCACAAATGCGAGTGGGCGGTTTGAGGGGATGAAATCACAAAGTTACCCTAAAAAGGATAAACAAAGGTGTATGAGTATGACGAGTTGGAGATTGAAAACTAGCAAGGATTATATACGTATGAAAGTACATAAAATATACCTTGTTTTGGACACTTAAGTTGGACACTGTTATTAATTTTGTTTTTCATGGGTACTAAGTCACCCATTAGAGTCCAGCCTAAGAAATCTGAGACTAAGGTATTTTGCACCTTAACACATAACATTTAACCATGAGTTTAGTTGATATCATGGTTCGGTTTTGGAGATTTATATTATGTATATATTATTATGTATACGTCATGTATTAGTCTAGTCATGTATTGTCAAACATAGGTTGGATAAATCCATTAACCTTAAGATTTCACCAATGCACAAATCATTCCGTGGATGATTCGGATGGTCATGAATAGAAGTATGAATACGTAAACAACTACCTAATATGCTAAGTAATCAAATGAGTGTTAACCAAGGCGAGTGCTTCCAATATTGTATAATTGGAGACTTGGTGTGCTTTCATTTAGAGTCTAGTATCAAGAGGCATATGAACCTCATGTTTTCTAGAATAAACCTTAACATAAGTCCTTCAACATAGAGATTAGTTGGTGACTTGGTTTGGTGTCAAAAGTTCCAAGAAAACAAGGTAAAGTAAAAACAAGTTTAAAAAGTTAAACAAAATCCTCACTTGACCTCATGAATGGGACATACCAACTTTGTTACCTTGGTAAACATGTGGTAATGCTTCTAGAGGTTATTCAAGGAAGATGGAAGAAGAAAACAAGAAGAAAAGTTGCATAAACAAGCTCTAAACTCGCAGTTTTGAAGATTGAAAAACCTGCCTAAGCTTGAGAACTTTTGTCACGGCCCCCGTCCTGGTGTGACCCGGGTCCAGGAGCCGCGGCAGAAACTCGTGGTATTTATTAATTGAGTTAACAACGGAAGTTTAACAGGATCTTTTAAAACTTGAAAATGCCCAATTATTTTATTTTATAATTTGGGACAAACCCCGTAATTTACAATGGAGGAATTTCACCAGGAAATTCCCTGTTTTACAAAACATGTTTATTTATTTAACTGAGCCACCACTTCAAGCTTTATTAGTGCTCCATAGCACTTTTCCTTGATTCACAGTAGGTCACCTGAAACATGTTTTAAAAATATTTTATCAGCGGGGAATTACTGGCGAGTCACTCAATTTTGATAAAACGACACATAGCTATGAATTACAGCATAAGAGCGATTACAATGGCTACTATCTTATTTTTATCTGGCGCCGTGTCACAGCCTTGTGACGATGGTCATACCACTATTGGGTCCTTTCACCCAAGTAGTGATGATTATCACTGTTAGGTTGATGAACCTAACCGTGAGAAAATAGTAATGTGCACAATACCCAACTTGCCAGTGATTCAAGATAACCAAGACTTAATCCCTGTAACTATAACTTTTTGAAAACAATTTAGGTATAGTAAAACATTGTTGATAAAAGAGAATGACTCACATTGCAAGTTTAAACGAGCAGAGTTTAGCCTACTGATAAGCCTGATAACCTAATTTAAATAACAATGCACACGAAACTAGGTTAGTAACTTAATACAACATTTACGATAAGCTCATGAAATCAAAACCCTCACGACGAATGACAAAGTATAGCCCTGATTTAGGCAGCACTTAAACATCCATCGGATTTGTTTCAATCAATCGGACATTGTATCGTAGCAGTGATCGAGTTAATACCCTGTATTCGTAGCAGCGTTTCTCTACGCGAAAGTGTGATTTTGAGCAGTATACTTCGTCTTTTGAAAAGTTTTTCGAGTGTAGATGAACTGCTCATGTCCAACCCCTTCCTTCTGGTGATGTTTTACACGTCTATGGAGACCGGCCTTCAAAGGGACTGAAGTTGATGTCCTGCACACAAGCGAACAAATACTTACGCAAACAGTACTTTGCCTTTTTAGCCCACGTTGTGGAAGAAAAGGGCAAGGGAAAGAGTTTAAGTGATGTTCCAGTGGTGCGCGACTTCCCTGACGTCTTTCCTGAGGATTTACCTGGTCCTCCTCCACCTCGATCAGTTGACTTTCGTATTGACCTTGTACCTGGTGCGACTCCGGTTGCCAAAGCTCCTTATCATCTTGCTCCTTCTGAGATGCAAGAATTATCTACGCAGCTTCAAGAACTCCTCGATAAAGGCTTCATTCGTCCAAGTACCTCACCTTGGGGTGCACCTATGCTTTTCGTTAAAAAGAAAGACGACTCTTTCCGTATGTGTATCGATTATCGCGAGCTCAACAAACTCACTGTCAAGAATCGTTACCCTCTTCCGCGTATCGACGATCTCTTTGACCAACTTCAAGGCGCTACTTGTTTCTCCAAAATCGATCTTCGTTCTGGTTATCACCAACTTCGGGTCCTCGAAGAGGACGTACCCAAAACCGCTTTCCGCACTCGCTATGGACATTACGAGTTCGTGGTTATGCCTTTTGGTTTGACCAACGCACCCGCTGTGTTCATGGATCTAATGAATCGTGTTTGTAAGCCCTATTTGGATCGTTTCGTGATCGTTTTCATTGATAATATCCTCATTTATTCTAAATCTCGAACCGATCATGAATGTCATCTTCGTCTTATACTCGAGCTCTTACGTGTTGAACGCTTACGTGTGTGTACTTTCCAATTATAGAAAGTTTTGTTCGTATTTCTATTTTGGAAACTTTGTGTTCTTGTAATCGTTCTTTCTTTGTAATCTTTGTAAAACCGAGACTTGGATCATTAATGAAACTCGTATTTTGTTACAAATATGTTACACACACTTTATATATGCTCGTATGTTCGATTTAGTGAATCAATTGATGTTTAATCATTATTCTTGGAAACTATGTGCTAAACTTGTAATTAATCTAAACTTATGCATAAAACGTGTTTTGAACGTAAACGATACTTAATTTTGACATTTTTACGCTCAATTATACTTGGTTTATGATACTCATACTTGTCTTGCCCTTAAACTACGCTTATATGACGAGAACAGCCCCTAAAACTCTTAAAAACCCTTAATTATAAACTACAGGGGCCTAAAAGTCATTTTTGAAACTTGAATTCAGAAAGAGGTACCCGTGGCGTAGCGCGAGCATGAAGGCCTTCATGCTAGCGCTACGCGAGCCCCTTGTTTTCGCAGACTTGTGTTTCTTCAGCTGAAATGCACGAAATCCAAGGTTCCAACCTCACCCAATCACCTTTAATCCACCTCTAATCACCTCCAATCAACTCTAAACTCTTCCACTATAAATACACACCCTCTCTAACCCTTTTTACACTTTCACAACTTATTACACATCACAAAATCACTCTCAAATCAGTTGCAAATCTGCATTTTCGGACAGATTCATACTCTTGCACTAAAGTGAGTATAACTTGCTCATTTCTCAACAAAATCACTTGATTCTTTCTTCTATTGCTTTGTTATATCCTTGGGTTTGATTCCTTGATTTCTCCATGGAGAAATCAGACCTGGAATTGCCCTAAAAAGGACATAAACTTTCTGTTTTGTTTTAAGTTCTTCAAAAACTTGTTTAAACTTCATCCAACTTGTGTCTAACACATCTCACACCAATGTCCTAATGCTTACAACCTCTCTTATGGTTGGTTAAGCTTAAAAACATGGTTGAGACACTCGAAATCAGAGGATTAAACCTCATAGTTTTCTGTTTGTCTAGGGTGTTTTGACCCACAAGTCATGTTCAAGCTAGTTCTTGATGTAGAGTGATTATGGAACAACTTGGGTTGTTCCAAACATACAATCCTCAAATGATTTGATGATTTCTCTTAGTTAGATTGTTTATATTGTTATACAAAGCCTAGTTCGTGACCCTCCTTGGTTGTTTTTACATCAAGAGAAGTGGTGAACATTCAAGGGGTTCCTAAATGGAAGCTTGTCTTCCTACCCCATACATGACATCCATGATAACTCGAGGTGCCTAAATGAGGATTCAATCTTCTACCTCCTACTTGAATTATTGGACTTAATAATATGTAATACTTAACCTAAATATATATATATATACTCATTCGAACCTTTAATGTTAAACTTGTGTTTACATGTTAAAGTAGTAGAATACCATCTAAGACTTAAAACTCCAAGTATGATTCTAATGGGCATATTACCCATGAAATACAATATAACCCTAGTGGTTACATAGTGTCATATAAGAGTATAAGTTAAAGATGTTTATTTTCAATATCGTACTTTATGTTATGTTAAACTCCAAATTATAATCTTCCGTTGAACGCCAAACTCACACACCTATGTTACCTCGTGTAGAAGGACTAGGTGCTCCAACTTAATCTACTCCAACAACTCACTCGCGGGAATTCCAAGTAGGAAAGCTTGCAACCACCGTGAGTATACTCGATCCCTTTTCCCCCTTTACACTTTGGGATGCAACATGTATAACTATGCAAACAACTTTTGAACTAAACATACTCAATCTTTGAACGAATGCATGAAACTAATGTGACTTACTTGCTATTCTTGTATGCTCTATGAACGATTTGGAACGTTATATGCTCATTGACTTGTTCGCCCACCTTAACAATTATAGCGCTATAGGATTAACGCCCCGCCTGCTGAACTATTGGGTATTGTTAAGTTACCACCCCGCTGAACGATTGGGATTAGGCTATTTTTATGCGTTGTGTTCTAGGGTTTGATCATATTGTACGCCAAAATTGCATACTAGCAAGCACATATTATGAATCATGTTGGATTGAGTTTTTATTCTATTATGCTATGTAAACAAACTTGTATACTCGCTCATTGCCTTTGCATTGAAACTCTATTTTAATACATGTTGCAGGTTGATTAATGAAGTATGGATGATTGATGAAACAAGTGTAGGGTGGACTAGATACACACCTTTAATCTATTTATCTTTTGTTGATTTGAATTGAACAATGTTGTTATTTCCATTTTAAATGTTGTATGACAATTTAGTCCTTGCAATGAAATTTGAATTCAATTAAATATTGTCACATAGTGTTATGATGTTTTGAGCAATTTGTTCGTCTCATCCTGAGGTTTCCGCCATCGGGTGGGGTGTGACAGATTGGTATCAGAGCCATAACTATAGGGAATTAGGAAAATTGCCATGCTTTTGCCCTAATCTATAGTTTTAGGAATTTTGCCTCTTATGTGTTGTTTAAAACTTTTGTACTCTACCATGCATGCTTCCTAGCTACACTTCTTGTTGATTAAATTTATATGCCTTTCCTAAGGTTAACATGAATACACTTTTGTTTATTTGTATACTCTTGTAACACAAACGAGACAACTTTACCAAAATAGGCGTGAAACCCACAATTTGGTAAACGACTCTCATTCTACCTTGAACTATTTCTTTTTGCACGAAATTACACCATTAAGCTAGGAGTGAAATCCACAACTTAATGGTAATTTCCATTTCAACTCTAGTGGACCCTTGTCATAGTGTCGAAATTTTATTTTGACCCGACAAGTACCAACCACATTTAGGGTACGAAATCGTCAAGCTAGGGGCGAAACCCGCATCTCGTCGATTAAGTCCCATTCCTCGATTTTCAATCTCGCCAAAGTCCCGATTGTTTCAATCGATTAGAGATGTGTAGTAACCGGAAGGGTAAGATACCGTTAATCGCTTCTCGAGGAGAGTATCTTACCTATAGGCCAAAGCACGTTTTCTCTAATTCGAAAGAACTTTCGACCCACTTTGGAATAGTCGACGTTTCTCTACCCGAAACAATCCAATGTTTTATTGAGCCTCTCTTTTATGTATCTCAATTTATATGTGATTTTACACTTGAACGTTCGTCATTTCAAAATTTCGTTTTAATCATTTCGCACGTTATCGCAATCACAAACAATAATAATCCCTCGTGAACAAACTAAATTTACAAAGCTTTCATTTATCCATGTTATGCTATGTTGGACTCATGACCATGCTATATGTGACATCTAAACTCTTTATGCTATGTGAATCAATTTGAAACTTTTATGCTCTGTGACACTTTATGCTATGTGAAGCAACTTATGCAAACGATTTCTTTTCTTAAACAAACATTATGATCAAGTCTCACCTATTCGTTCATTTGAATCTTAGATGTCTTCTCGTCACTCCAACTCGTCTAAGAAGTCAAAGTCCCGTGCTACGAAGAAGATGATGGCTTTCATGGCCGATCAATTTGCGCGCGTCGTTCCAAAGGACATTTCCGAGATTCGAGCTTCTGAAACTCCGAACTCCTCCGTCGACTCCAAGGTCGAAATACGCATGCCCGCTTCGTTCAACTTCAAGCACTTTTCATCGTGCAATCCCAAGCCATTCACCGGCAATGATGGGGTGATCGCCATGCTCGAATGGTTTGATAGCATGGAGGTCACGTTCATCAACAGTGATTGCCCCAATGAGCTCAGAACGCGTAGTGCAACAGGGGTATTCCAAGCCCGAGCTCTCAAATGGTGGACAAACGAAAGGAACATTCGTTCGAACGAACTGGCATATGCGTTGGAGTGGGAAGAAGTTAAGGCCCTGATGATGGACGAGTTTTATCCTCCGCATGAGCAACAAAGACTAGAGGAAGAATTTTGGGCGCTAAAACAAGTGGGAGACGAAAACCTAGCCTATACCACCCGTTTCAAACAACTTAGCTTCATAGTTTCTCACCTTGTTATGACCACCGACCGCAAGATACGGAAGTATATCAATGGGTTACCCTCTGCTATGCGCGATACGATCGAGGCTGCCAAACTCGACACTATCGAAGCTGTTTATCGCTTGGCCGCTTCCCTGAACAACAATAACATTCGTGATAAACAAGCCGCAAACCCCGCTTCTTTCAAGCCAGCCAACCAAATCACCCAACAGTCGAGTGGCAATAGGGGGAAGAAGCGAAAGCAATCGAACCCTGTTTGCAATGCGATTGTACCACCCATTAACCCAAACCCTGTTGCTCCTGATAACACCCAAAGGTCGTACACTGGGATTCACCCCAAGTGTGCCACTTGTAACCGCCACCATCCCGTCAATGCCAGGTGTAACAACTGTGCTTGTAATCGCTATGAACAGTTCTATTATCAATAAAACAATGTTATTTGATCCCAATGTTTGTTTGATTGTGTTTTACATTTTTCATGTTTTGACTTTTATGTAATTTCAAACCCTACATCGCTTTCTGGAGAGTTATACGCGAACTAGTGCGTAAACGTACTCAGTTTAATGCGATAAATACTCCGGAACATCAACATATACTCAACATACCTTAAATAACCTTTACATAACTTAGAAATAAGTTTTGAAGGCTTTGGTATGGCAAAAACAAGTTAATTCGCTTACAGGGACTAAATATGACAAACTGCGGAAGTATGTCAATTTGAACTGTAACGAACATTCCGGAACATGACCATAAGTTAAACACACCTTAAATATCCTTTACATAGCTTAGAAATAGGCTTTGAGGGGTTCGGTGTGCTAAAATAAACTTTTGGGTCATTCAGGGACTAAAAGTGTCAAAAAGTGCACAAGTTTGCATTTTCGCGCATAACTTACGTTCTGAATACATCCGGACATCCAAAAATTTATGTGAGCATGACTATATTTTATTTTAGTGTTCGCCATAAGAAAAATCCATTCGTCGCGTCATTTGGATCGTTTTTCGCGCTTATGCGTGTTCCGTCGTAATTAACCGAACATCGCGACCGTACGGCCAAACGAACCGACATCCGGGAATATTTTTGAACACATTTTAAGTTCCCTATACTTTAACTTCATTTTAGAGCTTTGAAATGGGGTTAACGGGCCTTAAACGTGTCGAAAATGACCTTATTGCATAACAGGGACTAAAACTGTAATTCTGCCAAACTTAGGCCTAGCGGTGCGCTACACTTTTAGTGTAGCGGTGCGCTAGGGGTCTGCAGAACAAGATCAGACTTAACAGTCAGCAGTTTCCAGCTTTTGCAACTTCACCCACACATTTGCACATGCATATTCAGCTGATAAAGATCAATTGTAGGCTACCATAAGCTTCCAACACATGTACGGCTTGGATCATGGCACGTTTTCCATGAAACGATCCTAACGGTGGACCGAAAGCTATAAATACCCCACCCCCATATGCTTTAAACTTACAAGAAATTTGATTTGAGAAACTCTAAGTTGAAACATTTGTTTCATACCTGAGATTTTTGAATCGAGTTTAGCATTCGGGGACCCTTCGTAAGTATTCTTTCGTTCTTTTCCTTATTTTACTGCTTTTCGAGTCAGAAAGTCAAACTTTGTTTGACTTTCAGCGTTGACCAGTAATGGTCAATGCGAAGTTCGTTTGAACTTCGCAACGTGATTGTAATCACGATGGTCATAGTCCCTTGGGACTATGCCTACTGATTACCACGTTGTCTAGGGTCGTAGGGTAAGCGATCTAATAAATCGCTTATACCTCGAACCCGACCCAGTTTGGTCGATCATTAGGATCCGACCAAATACATTAGGTGACCATAGTGTAGGGAATAACCTTCCGAGGTTATACCCTATGGTCACATCGTTTAAGTAGTTGTATGATAGGTAGTTTATATGCCTTAGGTAAATTACCAGAATACCTTTTTCATGTATAATTAGTAATTAAGCATATGTAACCTAAACTTTTGTCACATAACTGATTATGCAACATGTTTAGGCATATAACACTTGTCATAGGACTAGTTAGGCGGTCCGAACGCGTTTCACGCGCACGACGCGTTAAAGTAGCATAAGCTTCCTAAACGGGTCGTAATGGGTCGTAAACAATTAGGTTAAGTTTCTTTTAGTATGTAGGCTTTGTTAAACCATGTCATGTGAGTTCCTACATTCATTTGGTTTACAAACCCTAATGCTACCCAGTCTTCCAATATAGGTCCGGTTTATTAACATAGTTACCTATATTAGGTGCCGTTTGATTCCGAGATCTATAGCATTACTTGGTGGTTATCTTTAGACAACTGAGCAATCTCAAGTGAGTACATAGACCCCTCTTTTACTGTTTTCCAAACTGTTTTGGGGTGGAACACATGTGCCTACTTGTTACTTTCATGCTTTCCTGTTTTCACATCATATACCGGCTATGTTTGATAGTACATTATAGTACATGATTTCATTACATTTCATGCTAGGTGTGCCCATTGTGTGCATTACTTGGTACATTGTTTTACATTACATTTCATGCTAGGTGTGCCCATTGTGTGCATTACTTGGTACATTGTTTTACATTACGTTTCATGCTAGGTGTGCCCATTGTGTGCATTACTTGGTACATTGTTTTACATTACATTTCATGCTAGGTGTGCCATTGTGTGCATTACTTAGTACATCGTTTTACATTACATTTCATGCTAGGTGTGCCCATTGTGTGCATTACTTAGTACATCGTTTTACATTACATTTTCACGCTATGTATGTTCATTTGATTACATACTTAGTGCATCACATGCTTCCATTTTTGGTATAACATTTGGTTTGTTTAACATGGGACAATACATTCATTAACATTGATCATGCCATTCGTTAGTAGGTAGTGGTACCATAGGAATTGACAACTCCCGTTTAGGACATCCCAGGGAAAGGGGATGAAAGGAATGACCGAATTCGATATACATAACTTAGATAAACCTTTAATTTGTTTAAGGGTTTATCGCCACAGTCTCAAGGCTTGGATGTATGCATTTTAACAATACCGCATAAATGTTTGTATCAGTTTAGCATGCATTTGTTACACAAAACATGACTTTGATTTAAACTATGTTTTACTTCAATACCTTGTTGTTGTGCATTTTACATATGGTTTAGTTGATACATTTCAATTACCATACATGACATTTTGGTTACATATTACATGATCTACATTGAACATAAACATTTGACATTGATATACACATTGGTGGTTTACATTGGACATAGACATTTAGATATGGTTTACACAATAACACTTGACATTTGGTTTGTACATGAACAAGTTACATTGGTGGTTGTTTGGGTAAGTAATTTGAGTAACGAGGCGTGTGTAATATGATACAATCATGGTGGATACGCCGCTGGTACTTCCTATATATAAGTGCTTGTGTGATATTACATGACGTAGCGATACTTAAATCACTTCAATGTTTGACATATTACATGTTACAAATAACATATTTTTGACAAGACATTGTTTTACAAAACAGTTTATTGTATGCAACTCATTTTACATGGTTATTCATTTAACCTTACATTTATTTATACATATCAACTGATCTTATCGTTTTTCAAATGATTTACAAGATAAAGCAAATTACAAGGTTCATGACTAAACATTTTCTCAAATACAAGTCATGAATCCTATTTTTCACAAACCTATGTATCTCACAGGCATTTTTATGCTGACGTACCTATTTTCACATGTGTTTTCAGGAGCTTTTCCGTAGGATGTTGATCACGATACTAGGGCGGACCTTTGCCTTAGAAACATAAAACGAAGATAGACTTTGTATAATTATGTTATAAACTCTATATTTCCTGTTTAAGACAATGTAACATCCTTGTTTAATAAATAAAATACAACTTTGTATGCCATGGTTATGAAACAATTAATTCTGTTGCAACACTCCCCGATGTTTCCGCCGCGTTTTGCATGTTATACGTGGTCGGGGTGTGACAGAAGAGTTGGTATCAGAGCCAATGGTTATAGGGAATTAGGTTATTA
>JARYGA010060934.1:100439-153155 GCA_030545235.1 Helianthus tuberosus
ATGGTCATGAATAGAAGTATGAATACGTAAACAACTACCTAATATGCTAAGTAATCAAATGAGTGTTAACCAAGGCGAGTGCTTCCAATATTGTATAATTGGAGACTTGGTGTGCTTTCATTTAGAGTCTAGTATCAAGAGGCATATGAACCTCATGTTTTCTAGAATAAACCTTAACATAAGTCCTTCAACATAGAGATTAGTTGGTGACTTGGTTTGGTGTCAAAAGTTCCAAGAAAACAAGGTAAAGTAAAAACAAGTTTAAAAAGTTAAACAAAATCCTCACTTGACCTCATGAATGGGACATACCAACTTTGTTACCTTGGTAAACATGTGGTAATGCTTCTAGAGGTTATTCAAGGAAGATGGAAGAAGAAAACAAGAAGAAAAGTTGCATAAACAAGCTCTAAACTCGCAGTTTTGAAGATTGAAAAACCTGCCTAAGCTTGAGAACTTTTGTCACGGCCCCCGTCCTGGTGTGACCCGGGTCCAGGAGCCGCGGCAGAAACTCGTGGTATTTATTAATTGAGTTAACAACGGAAGTTTAACAGGATCTTTTAAAACTTGAAAATGCCCAATTATTTTATTTTATAATTTGGGACAAACCCCGTAATTTACAATGGAGGAATTTCACCAGGAAATTCCCTGTTTTACAAAACATGTTTATTTATTTAACTGAGCCACCACTTCAAGCTTTATTAGTGCTCCATAGCACTTTTCCTTGATTCACAGTAGGTCACCTGAAACATGTTTTAAAAATATTTTATCAGCGGGGAATTACTGGCGAGTCACTCAATTTTGATAAAACGACACATAGCTATGAATTACAGCATAAGAGCGATTACAATGGCTACTATCTTATTTTTATCTGGCGCCGTGTCACAGCCTTGTGACGATGGTCATACCACTATTGGGTCCTTTCACCCAAGTAGTGATGATTATCACTGTTAGGTTGATGAACCTAACCGTGAGAAAATAGTAATGTGCACAATACCCAACTTGCCAGTGATTCAAGATAACCAAGACTTAATCCCTGTAACTATAACTTTTTGAAAACAATTTAGGTATAGTAAAACATTGTTGATAAAAGAGAATGACTCACATTGCAAGTTTAAACGAGCAGAGTTTAGCCTACTGATAAGCCTGATAACCTAATTTAAATAACAATGCACACGAAACTAGGTTAGTAACTTAATACAACATTTACGATAAGCTCATGAAATCAAAACCCTCACGACGAATGACAAAGTATAGCCCTGATTTAGGCAGCACTTAAACATCCATCGGATTTGTTTCAATCAATCGGACATTGTATCGTAGCAGTGATCGAGTTAATACCCTGTATTCGTAGCAGCGTTTCTCTACGCGAAAGTGTGATTTTGAGCAGTATACTTCGTCTTTTGAAAAGTTTTTCGAGTGTAGATGAACTGCTCATGTCCAACCCCTTCCTTCTGGTGATGTTTTACACGTCTATGGAGACCGGCCTTCAAAGGGACTGAAGTTGATGTCCTGCACACAAGCGAACAAATACTTACGCAAACAGTACTTTGCCTTTTTAGCCCACGTTGTGGAAGAAAAGGGCAAGGGAAAGAGTTTAAGTGATGTTCCAGTGGTGCGCGACTTCCCTGACGTCTTTCCTGAGGATTTACCTGGTCCTCCTCCACCTCGATCAGTTGACTTTCGTATTGACCTTGTACCTGGTGCGACTCCGGTTGCCAAAGCTCCTTATCATCTTGCTCCTTCTGAGATGCAAGAATTATCTACGCAGCTTCAAGAACTCCTCGATAAAGGCTTCATTCGTCCAAGTACCTCACCTTGGGGTGCACCTATGCTTTTCGTTAAAAAGAAAGACGACTCTTTCCGTATGTGTATCGATTATCGCGAGCTCAACAAACTCACTGTCAAGAATCGTTACCCTCTTCCGCGTATCGACGATCTCTTTGACCAACTTCAAGGCGCTACTTGTTTCTCCAAAATCGATCTTCGTTCTGGTTATCACCAACTTCGGGTCCTCGAAGAGGACGTACCCAAAACCGCTTTCCGCACTCGCTATGGACATTACGAGTTCGTGGTTATGCCTTTTGGTTTGACCAACGCACCCGCTGTGTTCATGGATCTAATGAATCGTGTTTGTAAGCCCTATTTGGATCGTTTCGTGATCGTTTTCATTGATAATATCCTCATTTATTCTAAATCTCGAACCGATCATGAATGTCATCTTCGTCTTATACTCGAGCTCTTACGTGTTGAACGCTTACGTGTGTGTACTTTCCAATTATAGAAAGTTTTGTTCGTATTTCTATTTTGGAAACTTTGTGTTCTTGTAATCGTTCTTTCTTTGTAATCTTTGTAAAACCGAGACTTGGATCATTAATGAAACTCGTATTTTGTTACAAATATGTTACACACACTTTATATATGCTCGTATGTTCGATTTAGTGAATCAATTGATGTTTAATCATTATTCTTGGAAACTATGTGCTAAACTTGTAATTAATCTAAACTTATGCATAAAACGTGTTTTGAACGTAAACGATACTTAATTTTGACATTTTTACGCTCAATTATACTTGGTTTATGATACTCATACTTGTCTTGCCCTTAAACTACGCTTATATGACGAGAACAGCCCCTAAAACTCTTAAAAACCCTTAATTATAAACTACAGGGGCCTAAAAGTCATTTTTGAAACTTGAATTCAGAAAGAGGTACCCGTGGCGTAGCGCGAGCATGAAGGCCTTCATGCTAGCGCTACGCGAGCCCCTTGTTTTCGCAGACTTGTGTTTCTTCAGCTGAAATGCACGAAATCCAAGGTTCCAACCTCACCCAATCACCTTTAATCCACCTCTAATCACCTCCAATCAACTCTAAACTCTTCCACTATAAATACACACCCTCTCTAACCCTTTTTACACTTTCACAACTTATTACACATCACAAAATCACTCTCAAATCAGTTGCAAATCTGCATTTTCGGACAGATTCATACTCTTGCACTAAAGTGAGTATAACTTGCTCATTTCTCAACAAAATCACTTGATTCTTTCTTCTATTGCTTTGTTATATCCTTGGGTTTGATTCCTTGATTTCTCCATGGAGAAATCAGACCTGGAATTGCCCTAAAAAGGACATAAACTTTCTGTTTTGTTTTAAGTTCTTCAAAAACTTGTTTAAACTTCATCCAACTTGTGTCTAACACATCTCACACCAATGTCCTAATGCTTACAACCTCTCTTATGGTTGGTTAAGCTTAAAAACATGGTTGAGACACTCGAAATCAGAGGATTAAACCTCATAGTTTTCTGTTTGTCTAGGGTGTTTTGACCCACAAGTCATGTTCAAGCTAGTTCTTGATGTAGAGTGATTATGGAACAACTTGGGTTGTTCCAAACATACAATCCTCAAATGATTTGATGATTTCTCTTAGTTAGATTGTTTATATTGTTATACAAAGCCTAGTTCGTGACCCTCCTTGGTTGTTTTTACATCAAGAGAAGTGGTGAACATTCAAGGGGTTCCTAAATGGAAGCTTGTCTTCCTACCCCATACATGACATCCATGATAACTCGAGGTGCCTAAATGAGGATTCAATCTTCTACCTCCTACTTGAATTATTGGACTTAATAATATGTAATACTTAACCTAAATATATATATATATACTCATTCGAACCTTTAATGTTAAACTTGTGTTTACATGTTAAAGTAGTAGAATACCATCTAAGACTTAAAACTCCAAGTATGATTCTAATGGGCATATTACCCATGAAATACAATATAACCCTAGTGGTTACATAGTGTCATATAAGAGTATAAGTTAAAGATGTTTATTTTCAATATCGTACTTTATGTTATGTTAAACTCCAAATTATAATCTTCCGTTGAACGCCAAACTCACACACCTATGTTACCTCGTGTAGAAGGACTAGGTGCTCCAACTTAATCTACTCCAACAACTCACTCGCGGGAATTCCAAGTAGGAAAGCTTGCAACCACCGTGAGTATACTCGATCCCTTTTCCCCCTTTACACTTTGGGATGCAACATGTATAACTATGCAAACAACTTTTGAACTAAACATACTCAATCTTTGAACGAATGCATGAAACTAATGTGACTTACTTGCTATTCTTGTATGCTCTATGAACGATTTGGAACGTTATATGCTCATTGACTTGTTCGCCCACCTTAACAATTATAGCGCTATAGGATTAACGCCCCGCCTGCTGAACTATTGGGTATTGTTAAGTTACCACCCCGCTGAACGATTGGGATTAGGCTATTTTTATGCGTTGTGTTCTAGGGTTTGATCATATTGTACGCCAAAATTGCATACTAGCAAGCACATATTATGAATCATGTTGGATTGAGTTTTTATTCTATTATGCTATGTAAACAAACTTGTATACTCGCTCATTGCCTTTGCATTGAAACTCTATTTTAATACATGTTGCAGGTTGATTAATGAAGTATGGATGATTGATGAAACAAGTGTAGGGTGGACTAGATACACACCTTTAATCTATTTATCTTTTGTTGATTTGAATTGAACAATGTTGTTATTTCCATTTTAAATGTTGTATGACAATTTAGTCCTTGCAATGAAATTTGAATTCAATTAAATATTGTCACATAGTGTTATGATGTTTTGAGCAATTTGTTCGTCTCATCCTGAGGTTTCCGCCATCGGGTGGGGTGTGACAGATTGGTATCAGAGCCATAACTATAGGGAATTAGGAAAATTGCCATGCTTTTGCCCTAATCTATAGTTTTAGGAATTTTGCCTCTTATGTGTTGTTTAAAACTTTTGTACTCTACCATGCATGCTTCCTAGCTACACTTCTTGTTGATTAAATTTATATGCCTTTCCTAAGGTTAACATGAATACACTTTTGTTTATTTGTATACTCTTGTAACACAAACGAGACAACTTTACCAAAATAGGCGTGAAACCCACAATTTGGTAAACGACTCTCATTCTACCTTGAACTATTTCTTTTTGCACGAAATTACACCATTAAGCTAGGAGTGAAATCCACAACTTAATGGTAATTTCCATTTCAACTCTAGTGGACCCTTGTCATAGTGTCGAAATTTTATTTTGACCCGACAAGTACCAACCACATTTAGGGTACGAAATCGTCAAGCTAGGGGCGAAACCCGCATCTCGTCGATTAAGTCCCATTCCTCGATTTTCAATCTCGCCAAAGTCCCGATTGTTTCAATCGATTAGAGATGTGTAGTAACCGGAAGGGTAAGATACCGTTAATCGCTTCTCGAGGAGAGTATCTTACCTATAGGCCAAAGCACGTTTTCTCTAATTCGAAAGAACTTTCGACCCACTTTGGAATAGTCGACGTTTCTCTACCCGAAACAATCCAATGTTTTATTGAGCCTCTCTTTTATGTATCTCAATTTATATGTGATTTTACACTTGAACGTTCGTCATTTCAAAATTTCGTTTTAATCATTTCGCACGTTATCGCAATCACAAACAATAATAATCCCTCGTGAACAAACTAAATTTACAAAGCTTTCATTTATCCATGTTATGCTATGTTGGACTCATGACCATGCTATATGTGACATCTAAACTCTTTATGCTATGTGAATCAATTTGAAACTTTTATGCTCTGTGACACTTTATGCTATGTGAAGCAACTTATGCAAACGATTTCTTTTCTTAAACAAACATTATGATCAAGTCTCACCTATTCGTTCATTTGAATCTTAGATGTCTTCTCGTCACTCCAACTCGTCTAAGAAGTCAAAGTCCCGTGCTACGAAGAAGATGATGGCTTTCATGGCCGATCAATTTGCGCGCGTCGTTCCAAAGGACATTTCCGAGATTCGAGCTTCTGAAACTCCGAACTCCTCCGTCGACTCCAAGGTCGAAATACGCATGCCCGCTTCGTTCAACTTCAAGCACTTTTCATCGTGCAATCCCAAGCCATTCACCGGCAATGATGGGGTGATCGCCATGCTCGAATGGTTTGATAGCATGGAGGTCACGTTCATCAACAGTGATTGCCCCAATGAGCTCAGAACGCGTAGTGCAACAGGGGTATTCCAAGCCCGAGCTCTCAAATGGTGGACAAACGAAAGGAACATTCGTTCGAACGAACTGGCATATGCGTTGGAGTGGGAAGAAGTTAAGGCCCTGATGATGGACGAGTTTTATCCTCCGCATGAGCAACAAAGACTAGAGGAAGAATTTTGGGCGCTAAAACAAGTGGGAGACGAAAACCTAGCCTATACCACCCGTTTCAAACAACTTAGCTTCATAGTTTCTCACCTTGTTATGACCACCGACCGCAAGATACGGAAGTATATCAATGGGTTACCCTCTGCTATGCGCGATACGATCGAGGCTGCCAAACTCGACACTATCGAAGCTGTTTATCGCTTGGCCGCTTCCCTGAACAACAATAACATTCGTGATAAACAAGCCGCAAACCCCGCTTCTTTCAAGCCAGCCAACCAAATCACCCAACAGTCGAGTGGCAATAGGGGGAAGAAGCGAAAGCAATCGAACCCTGTTTGCAATGCGATTGTACCACCCATTAACCCAAACCCTGTTGCTCCTGATAACACCCAAAGGTCGTACACTGGGATTCACCCCAAGTGTGCCACTTGTAACCGCCACCATCCCGTCAATGCCAGGTGTAACAACTGTGCTTGTAATCGCTATGAACAGTTCTATTATCAATAAAACAATGTTATTTGATCCCAATGTTTGTTTGATTGTGTTTTACATTTTTCATGTTTTGACTTTTATGTAATTTCAAACCCTACATCGCTTTCTGGAGAGTTATACGCGAACTAGTGCGTAAACGTACTCAGTTTAATGCGATAAATACTCCGGAACATCAACATATACTCAACATACCTTAAATAACCTTTACATAACTTAGAAATAAGTTTTGAAGGCTTTGGTATGGCAAAAACAAGTTAATTCGCTTACAGGGACTAAATATGACAAACTGCGGAAGTATGTCAATTTGAACTGTAACGAACATTCCGGAACATGACCATAAGTTAAACACACCTTAAATATCCTTTACATAGCTTAGAAATAGGCTTTGAGGGGTTCGGTGTGCTAAAATAAACTTTTGGGTCATTCAGGGACTAAAAGTGTCAAAAAGTGCACAAGTTTGCATTTTCGCGCATAACTTACGTTCTGAATACATCCGGACATCCAAAAATTTATGTGAGCATGACTATATTTTATTTTAGTGTTCGCCATAAGAAAAATCCATTCGTCGCGTCATTTGGATCGTTTTTCGCGCTTATGCGTGTTCCGTCGTAATTAACCGAACATCGCGACCGTACGGCCAAACGAACCGACATCCGGGAATATTTTTGAACACATTTTAAGTTCCCTATACTTTAACTTCATTTTAGAGCTTTGAAATGGGGTTAACGGGCCTTAAACGTGTCGAAAATGACCTTATTGCATAACAGGGACTAAAACTGTAATTCTGCCAAACTTAGGCCTAGCGGTGCGCTACACTTTTAGTGTAGCGGTGCGCTAGGGGTCTGCAGAACAAGATCAGACTTAACAGTCAGCAGTTTCCAGCTTTTGCAACTTCACCCACACATTTGCACATGCATATTCAGCTGATAAAGATCAATTGTAGGCTACCATAAGCTTCCAACACATGTACGGCTTGGATCATGGCACGTTTTCCATGAAACGATCCTAACGGTGGACCGAAAGCTATAAATACCCCACCCCCATATGCTTTAAACTTACAAGAAATTTGATTTGAGAAACTCTAAGTTGAAACATTTGTTTCATACCTGAGATTTTTGAATCGAGTTTAGCATTCGGGGACCCTTCGTAAGTATTCTTTCGTTCTTTTCCTTATTTTACTGCTTTTCGAGTCAGAAAGTCAAACTTTGTTTGACTTTCAGCGTTGACCAGTAATGGTCAATGCGAAGTTCGTTTGAACTTCGCAACGTGATTGTAATCACGATGGTCATAGTCCCTTGGGACTATGCCTACTGATTACCACGTTGTCTAGGGTCGTAGGGTAAGCGATCTAATAAATCGCTTATACCTCGAACCCGACCCAGTTTGGTCGATCATTAGGATCCGACCAAATACATTAGGTGACCATAGTGTAGGGAATAACCTTCCGAGGTTATACCCTATGGTCACATCGTTTAAGTAGTTGTATGATAGGTAGTTTATATGCCTTAGGTAAATTACCAGAATACCTTTTTCATGTATAATTAGTAATTAAGCATATGTAACCTAAACTTTTGTCACATAACTGATTATGCAACATGTTTAGGCATATAACACTTGTCATAGGACTAGTTAGGCGGTCCGAACGCGTTTCACGCGCACGACGCGTTAAAGTAGCATAAGCTTCCTAAACGGGTCGTAATGGGTCGTAAACAATTAGGTTAAGTTTCTTTTAGTATGTAGGCTTTGTTAAACCATGTCATGTGAGTTCCTACATTCATTTGGTTTACAAACCCTAATGCTACCCAGTCTTCCAATATAGGTCCGGTTTATTAACATAGTTACCTATATTAGGTGCCGTTTGATTCCGAGATCTATAGCATTACTTGGTGGTTATCTTTAGACAACTGAGCAATCTCAAGTGAGTACATAGACCCCTCTTTTACTGTTTTCCAAACTGTTTTGGGGTGGAACACATGTGCCTACTTGTTACTTTCATGCTTTCCTGTTTTCACATCATATACCGGCTATGTTTGATAGTACATTATAGTACATGATTTCATTACATTTCATGCTAGGTGTGCCCATTGTGTGCATTACTTGGTACATTGTTTTACATTACATTTCATGCTAGGTGTGCCCATTGTGTGCATTACTTGGTACATTGTTTTACATTACGTTTCATGCTAGGTGTGCCCATTGTGTGCATTACTTGGTACATTGTTTTACATTACATTTCATGCTAGGTGTGCCATTGTGTGCATTACTTAGTACATCGTTTTACATTACATTTCATGCTAGGTGTGCCCATTGTGTGCATTACT
The DNA here is from genome assembly GCA_030545235.1 of Helianthus tuberosus. Taxonomy (NCBI): domain Eukaryota; kingdom Viridiplantae; phylum Streptophyta; class Magnoliopsida; order Asterales; family Asteraceae; genus Helianthus; species Helianthus tuberosus. The sequence goes on from JARYGA010060934.1 coordinate 109,456, forward strand.
TAGTACATCGTTTTACATTACATTTTCACGCTATGTATGTTCATTTGATTACATACTTAGTGCATCACATGCTTCCATTTTTGGTATAACATTTGGTTTGTTTAACATGGGACAATACATTCATTAACATTGATCATGCCATTCGTTAGTAGGTAGTGGTACCATAGGAATTGACAACTCCCGTTTAGGACATCCCAGGGAAAGGGGATGAAAGGAATGACCGAATTCGATATACATAACTTAGATAAACCTTTAATTTGTTTAAGGGTTTATCGCCACAGTCTCAAGGCTTGGATGTATGCATTTTAACAATACCGCATAAATGTTTGTATCAGTTTAGCATGCATTTGTTACACAAAACATGACTTTGATTTAAACTATGTTTTACTTCAATACCTTGTTGTTGTGCATTTTACATATGGTTTAGTTGATACATTTCAATTACCATACATGACATTTTGGTTACATATTACATGATCTACATTGAACATAAACATTTGACATTGATATACACATTGGTGGTTTACATTGGACATAGACATTTAGATATGGTTTACACAATAACACTTGACATTTGGTTTGTACATGAACAAGTTACATTGGTGGTTGTTTGGGTAAGTAATTTGAGTAACGAGGCGTGTGTAATATGATACAATCATGGTGGATACGCCGCTGGTACTTCCTATATATAAGTGCTTGTGTGATATTACATGACGTAGCGATACTTAAATCACTTCAATGTTTGACATATTACATGTTACAAATAACATATTTTTGACAAGACATTGTTTTACAAAACAGTTTATTGTATGCAACTCATTTTACATGGTTATTCATTTAACCTTACATTTATTTATACATATCAACTGATCTTATCGTTTTTCAAATGATTTACAAGATAAAGCAAATTACAAGGTTCATGACTAAACATTTTCTCAAATACAAGTCATGAATCCTATTTTTCACAAACCTATGTATCTCACAGGCATTTTTATGCTGACGTACCTATTTTCACATGTGTTTTCAGGAGCTTTTCCGTAGGATGTTGATCACGATACTAGGGCGGACCTTTGCCTTAGAAACATAAAACGAAGATAGACTTTGTATAATTATGTTATAAACTCTATATTTCCTGTTTAAGACAATGTAACATCCTTGTTTAATAAATAAAATACAACTTTGTATGCCATGGTTATGAAACAATTAATTCTGTTGCAACACTCCCCGATGTTTCCGCCGCGTTTTGCATGTTATACGTGGTCGGGGTGTGACAGAAGAGTTGGTATCAGAGCCAATGGTTATAGGGAATTAGGTTATTAGTAATGCTTTGACCTAGACTATAACTTTTCTAGGACCCTAACACGAGCTATCTTGTGTTTAGATCTTAAAACATATACATCACCTATCCTTAGGTGATTATCAAATCAAGCACAAAATTTTCCGAATCGATTTTTGAAAAACAATCATCTGTTTTTGAATGATTTATTACAAGGTTTTGAACCCTCAATTGTAAAGTTTTGAACCCTCTGTTATATGGTTTTGAACCCTTTTCAGTATTGGTTTTTGGCCTTGTGCCTTCAAATTTTCAAAATCCCGTCAAACGTTTTGGGTTTTAAATAATGTGAACGTGTGCAAACTGGAAGGGTGAATGCCTGTATTCTGGGTTTTCTGTCTAGGCAAGCACTTCGTATACATCTCATCAGACGCGAGACCAGTTGTGCTTACCTGGGAATTCCTGGGATGAGTGTTCACTTATAGGCGAGCATGTCTTCATTATACATTATTTTTGACCCATTTACTTTGATTAGTCACTGTGATTCGTTTGTTTGCTTGGTAATGCGGATGAATGACCACCATCTTTGCTTTTGTTGATTTTGTTTCATCTCATTCTCTTCATCCAATCATCTCACTCGTTTCCTTTCATGTTTTCCTCTTTTAGAATGCCTCCTCGACGCGAAAATCAGATAGCAACTGCCGAGCTGGCAGAAATTATTCCGCAGCAGATGGCTGCTCAATTTCCAAATCTCTTTGCTCAATGGAATCAAGCCAACAACAACAACAATGTTCCATGCAAGTACAAGGATTTTAACCAGGCTAAACCACTCAAGTTTAGTGGTTCTGAGGGAGCGACTGGGCTTCTTCAGTGGTTCGAGAGCATAGAGAATACTTTTCGCCATGTGCAGTGTCCGGATAATCGCAAGGTCGAGTTTTCCTCGAGCGTATTTCAGAAGAGGGCTTTGACATGGTGGAACGGGGTTATGAGAGACAGAGGTGCAGAAGTTGCTCTTGCACAGACCTGGGCTGAACTCAGAGCCCTTATGATGAGGGAATTCTGTCCTCGTCATGAGCAACGAGCGTTGGAGAAGGAGTTTGATGAGCTGAAGCAAGATAGTGGTGAACACAGGGCTTATACTGATCGGTTTGAAGAGTTGAGTCTGCTTTGCCCGACTATGGTTACCCCACTCGACAAGGCTATCGAGAGATACATTGACGGCCTACCTGACTCAGTACAAGACATTCTTACTGGCAGTAACCCTGCCACACTTCGTCAGGCGATCGAGTTATCTGCGACATTGACTGAGTCGCAGATCCGGAAGAACAAGTTACACCGGAAGGGTGACAAGGGAAAGAAACAATCGGCTGACAAGGGTGATAGCAAGAAAGGTCAAAACTTGAATGGAAAGAACTCTGGTTCTTCGAAGAGGTCAAGGAAGCGTAAGGCTTCCCAAAATTTTGCTGTCACTGCCCAAGCTAATCAGGCAGCTCCCAACCAACCCGCACAGCCTCCAGCGAGGAAACCTTATACAGGGAATGCACCTTTGTGCAATAGGTGCAACAGTCACCATCAGCCGCAACATCAGTGCCGTTTCTGTACTAGCTGTGGGAAGTCAGGTCATCTTGCCGATGTTTGTCGGTTTGCTCAGAACCGGGCAGTTCAGTACCCGGCTCAACAAGTTGCACAGCCTCCTGCTCCGCAACAGGGTCAAGCTGCACGACCACAATACCCACCAGGTGCTAGTTACAATTGTGGGGATCTGACCCACTATAGGAATTGGTGCCCAAGACTGGCGAACCAGAACCAGAACCAGAATCAGGCTCCGGCTCGAGGCCGAGTCTTTAACATGAATGCCCAAGAGGCACAGGCTGACGATAATGTGGTGAACGGTACGTTCTTTATTAATAATCAGCCTGCATCTGTTCTTTTCGATTCTGGTGCCGATAAGAGTTTCGTGTCTTTGTCTTTTGAGCCTATGCTTCGCGTGTCTAGAACGAAACTAGGAAAACCTTTGACAGTAGAAGTTGCTAGTGGTGAACCCATTATTCTTGATTCTGTTCTTCGCAACTGCCAGTTGAACCTTAATGATCATCTTTTTCCTATTGACCTCACGCCAATGCAACTTGGAAGCTTCGATGTTATTGTGGGAATGGATTGGTTATCCAAGCATCACGCAGAGATAGTTTGTTCTGAGAAGATTGTTCGTGTGCCGCTTTCGACAGGCGAGATTCTGCAGGTTCAAGGTGAGAAGCCTACCGGTGGTCTCAAACTCATGTCTTGTTTTAAAGCTCGGAAGTATCTGCAGAAGAACTATGTGGCTTTCTTAGCACATGTTACAGAAGATAAAGGCAAGGGTAAGTCTATTTCAGATATTCCTGTCGTTCGGGATTATTCTGAAGTGTTCCCTGAAGATTTACCTGGTCTACCTCCAGCACGCCAAGTCGAGTTCCGTATTGATCTCGTACCTGGTGCAAATCCCGTTGCCAGAGCTCCATATCGTCTTGCACCATCTGAGATGCAAGAGTTGTCTAAACAGCTTCAGGAACTCTCTGACAAAGGTTTTATCCGTCCCAGTTTTTCACCTTGGGGTGCTCCCATTCTTTTTGTTAAGAAAAAGGATGGATCTTTTAGGATGTGTATCGATTATCGGGAGCTTAACAAGCTTACCATCAAGAATCGATATCCCCTACCTCGCATAGACGACCTCTTTGATCAGTTACAGGGCGCTTCTTATTTTTCGAAGATTGATCTGCGATCTGGATATCATCAACTTCGGGTACAAGAAGAAGACATTCCGAAGACAGCGTTCCGTACTCGTTATGGGCATTATGAATTCACAGTCATGCCATTCGGTTTGACTAATGCTCCTGCTGTTTTCATGGACTTCATGAATAGGGTCTGCAAACCTTATTTGGATCAGTTCGTCATTGTTTTTATTGACGACATCTTGATATACTCTAAGACGCGAGCTGACCACGAGCAACATCTTCGTCTTACCCTTGAACTCCTAAAGAAAGAGCAACTTTTCGCCAAATTCTCCAAGTGCGAATTTTGGCTTAAAGAAGTTCAATTTTTGGGGCATGTTATTAACGAACGGGGTATTCATGTAGATCCCTCCAAAATCAGTGCGATTAAGGATTGGGATACACCTTCTACTCCTACTGAAGTTCGTTCTTTTCTTGGTCTAGCGGGTTATTATCGCCGCTTCATAGAAAACTTCTCAAAGATTGCAGTTCCTCTAACTGCTCTAACTCAGAAGAAAATGCCCTTTTATTGGGGATACAAACAAGAGGAAGCTTTTCAACATTTGAAGCAGAAGCTTTGCGATGCACCTGTTCTATCATTGCCTGAGGGTGATGATGATTTTGTTGTGTATTGTGATGCGTCAAAATTGGGTCTTGGCTGTGTTCTTATGCAAAGGAACAAAGTCATAGCCTATGCATCGAGGCAGTTGAAGGTACATGAGAAGAACTACACCACTCATGATCTTGAGTTGGGTGCAGTTGTCTTTGCTCTCAAGATCTGGAGACACTATTTGTATGGTACAAAATGTGTGGTTTTCACTGACCACAAAAGTCTTCAGCATATCTTCAACCAGAAAGAACTCAACATGAGACAGCGACGTTGGGTTGAGCTTTTAAACGACTATGACTGCGAAATTCGCTACCATCCTGGTAAGGCGAATGTCGTAGCTGATGCATTGAGTCGTAAGGAACGTACTAAGCTTCATTGTGTACGTGTTCAATCTGTTATTCAAGCTCGATCCGATATTCAAGCACGCATTTCTCAAGCTCAACAATCTTGTGTTTCACAAGGATTGATGAATAAGGAATTTCCTTATCACATAACACCTGCTCTGGAACTGAAGGACAATGGATCATATTACTTCATGGACCGTTTGTGGGTCCCAAGCCAGGATGATCTTCGTACCTTGCTTATGGATGAAGCCCATAAGTCTCGTTATTCTATTCATCCGGGCTCAGATAAAATGTATAAGGATCTTCGTATTCACTATTGGTGGCCTGGTATGAAGAAAGACATTGCCTTATACGTATCAAAATGCCTTACTTGTCTTAAGGTTAAGGCTGAACATCAGCGTCCTTCGGGTTTATTGGAGCAACCAGAGATCCCAGTTTGGAAATGGGAAAACATTACTATGGATCTTGTTACCAAACTCCCGCGCACAAAGAAAGGTCATGATGCCATCTGGGTAGTCGTTGATCGTCTTACAAAGTCAGCACATTTCTTGCCAATCCGTGAGGATTTTCCTGCTGACAGACTTGCACAAATCTATGTGGATGAAATTGTAGCTCGACATGGTGTTCCGTTGAACATCATTTCTGACAGAGATGCTCGTTTCACTTCTCATTTTTGGAGAACCATGCAATCTGCTATGGGGACCCAACTTAATCTGAGCACAGCTTATCATCCGCAAACGGATGGTCAATCTGAGAGAACAATCCAGACTCTGGAGGATATGCTAAGAGCTTGTGTGATCGATTTTGGGGGTAGTTGGGATTCACATCTTAAATTGATTGAATTCTCCTACAACAACAGTTATCACACTAGCATCAAAATGGCTCCTTTCGAGGCTCTCTATGGTCGAAAATGTCGTTCACCAGTCTGCTGGAATGAGATTGGCGAGGCTCAACTTACTGGACCTGCCCTCATTTTAGAGACAACTGACAAGGTTAAGAAAGTTCGTGATAACCTTCAGGCAGCTAGAAGCCGTCAGAAGATTTACGCGGATCCAAAACGCAAACCCTTGGAATTTCAAGTCGGTGATCGAGTGTTACTTAAGGTCTCACCTTGGAAAGGTGTGATCAGATTTGGAAAGAAAGGAAAACTTGCACCTAGATATGTTGGACCATTCAAGATCGTCGAAAGAATCGGTAAGGTAGCCGACAGACTTGAGTTACCTCCTGAACTTGGAAATGTTCATCCAACTTTTCACGTGTCCAATCTCAAGAAGTGTTCAGCTGATGAAAACTTCTCCATACCGCTTGACGAAATTCGTGTTGGCAAAACACTGAAATTTGTTGAGAAACCAGTGGAAATCCTGGAACGTGAAGTCAAGTGGCTTAAATGCAAGCGCATTCCTTTGGTCAAAGTTCGCTGGGAAGCTAAACGTGGACCTGAGTTTACTTGGGAACGCGAAGATCAAATGAAGGCGAAATATCCACATCTTTTTCCACGAGTTTCCTCTAAATAAATTTCGGGACGAAATTTCCACAAGTAGGGGAGACTGTAACAACTGTGCTTGTAATCACTATGAACAGTTCTATTATCAATAAAACAATGTTATTTGATCCCAATGTTTGTTTGATTGTGTTTTACATTTTTCATGTTTTGACTTTTATGTAATTTCAAACCCTACATCGCTTTCTGGAGAGTTATACGCGAACTAGTGCGTAAACGTACTCAGTTTAATGCGAGAAATACTCCGGAACATCAACATATACTCAACATACCTTAAATAACCTTTACATAACTTAGAAATAAGTTTTGAAGGCTTTGGTATGGCAAAAACAAGTTAATTCGCTTACAGGGACTAAATATGACAAACTGCGGAAGTATGTCAATTTGAACTGTAACGAACATTCTGGAACATGACCATAAGTTAAACACACCTTAAATATCCTTTACATAGCTTAGAAATAGGCTTTGAGGGGTTCGGTGTGCTAAAATAAACTTTTGGGTCATTCAGGGACTAAAAGTGTCAAAAAGTGCACAAGTTTGCATTTTCGCGCATAACTTACGTTCTGAATACATCCGGACATCCAAAAATTTATGTGAGCATGACTATATTTTATTTTAGTGTTCGCCATAAGAAAAATCCATTCGTCGCGTCATTTGGATCGTTTTTCGCGCTTATGCGTGTTCCGTCGTAATTAACCGAACATCGCGACCGTACGGCCAAACGAACCGACATCCGGGAATATTTTTGAACACATTTTAAGTTCCCTATACTTTAACTTCATTTTAGAGCTTTGAAATGGGGTTAACGGGCCTTAAACGTGTCGAAAATGACCTTATTGCATAACAGGGACTAAAACTGTAATTCTGCCAAACTTAGGCCTAGCGGTGCGCTACACTTTTAGTGTAGCGGTGCGCTAGGGGTCTGCAGAACAAGATCAGACTTAACAGTCAGCAGTTTCCAGCTGTTGCAACTTCACCCACACATTTGCACATGCATATTCAGCTGATAAGGATCAATTGTAGGCTACCATAAGCTTCCAACACATGTACGGCTTGGATCATGGCACGTTTTCCATGAAACGATCCTAACGGTGGACCGAAAGCTATAAATACCCCACCCCCATATGCTTTAAACTTACAAGAAATTTGATTTGAGAAACTCTAAGTTGAAACATTTGTTTCATACCTGAGATTTTTGAATCGAGTTTAGCATTCGGGGACCCTTCGTAAGTATTCTTTCGTTCTTTTCCTTATTTTACTGCTTTTCGAGTCAGAAAGTCAAACTTTGTTTGACTTTCAGCGTTGACCAGTAATGGTCAATGCGAAGTTCGTTTGAACTTCGCAACGTGATTGTAATCACGATGGTCATAGTCCCTTGGGACTATGCCTACTGATTACCACGTTGTCTAGGGTCGTAGGGTAAGCGATCTAATAAATCGCTTATACCTCGAACCCGACCCAGTTTGGTCGATCATTAGGATCCGACCAAATACATTAGGTGACCATAGTGTAGGGAATAACCTTCCGAGGTTATACCCTATGGTCACATCGTTTAAGTAGTTGTATGATAGGTAGTTTATATGCCTTAGGTAAATTACCAGAATACCTTTTTCATGTATAATTAGTAATTAAGCATATGTAACCTAAACTTTTGTCACATAACTGATTATGCAACATGTTTAGGCATATAACACTTGTCATAGGACTAGTTAGGCGGTCCGAACGCGTTTCACGCGCACGACGCGTTAAAGTAGCATAAGCTTCCTAAACGGGTCGTAATGGGTCGTAAACAATTAGGTTAAGTTTCTTTTAGTATGTAGGCTTTGTTAAACGATGTCATGTGAGTTCCTACATTCATTTGGTTTACAAACCCTAATGCTACCCAGTCTTCCAATATAGGTCCGGTTTATTAACATAGTTACCTATATTAGGTGCCGTTTGATTCCGAGATCTATAGCATTACTTGGTGGTTATCTTTAGACAACTGAGCAATCTCAAGTGAGTACATAGACCCCTCTTTTACTGTTTTCCAAACTGTTTTGGGGTGGAACACATGTGCCTACTTGTTACTTTCATGCTTTCCTGTTTTCACATCATATACCGGCTATGTTTGATAGTACATTATAGTACATGATTTCATTACATTTCATGCTAGGTGTGCCCATTGTGTGCATTACTTGGTACATTGTTTTACATTACATTTCATGCTAGGTGTGCCCATTGTGTGCATTACTTGGTACATTGTTTTACATTACGTTTCATGCTAGGTGTGCCCATTGTGTGCATTACTTGGTACATTGTTTTACATTACATTTCATGCTAGGTGTGCCATTATGTGCATTACTTAGTACATCGTTTTACATTACATTTCATGCTAGGTGTGCCCATTGTGTGCATTACTTAGTACATCGTTTTACATTACATTTTCACGCTATGTATGTTCATTTGATTACATACTTAGTGCATCACATGCTTCCATTTTTGGTATAACATTTGGTTTGTTTAACATGGGACAATACATTCATTAACATTGATCATGCCATTCGTTAGTAGGTAGTGGTACCATAGGAATTGACAACTCCCGTTTCGGACATCCCAGGGAAAGGGGATGAAAGGAATGACCGAATTCGATATACATAACTTAGATAAACCTTTAATTTGTTTAAGGGTTTATCGCCACAGTCTCAAGGCTTGGATGTATGCATTTTAACAATACCGCATAAATGTTTGTATCAGTTTAGCATGCATTTGTTACACAAAACATGACTTTGATTTAAACTATGTTTTACTTCAATACCTTGTTGTTGTGCATTTTACATATGGTTTAGTTGATACATTTCAATTACCATACATGACATTTTGGTTACATATTACATGATCTACATTGAACATAAACATTTGACATTGATATACACATTGGTGGTTTACATTGGACATAGACATTTAGATATGGTTTACACAATAACACTTGACATTTGGTTTGTACATGAACAAGTTACATTGGTGGTTGTTTGGGTAAGTAATTTGAGTAACGAGGCGTGTGTAATATGATACAATCATGGTGGATACGCCGCTGGTACTTCCTATATATAAGTGCTTGTGTGATATTACATGACGTAGCGATACTTAAATCACTTCAATGTTTGACATATTACATGTTACAAATAACATATTTTTGACAAGACATTGTTTTACAAAACAGTTTATTGTATGCAACTCATTTTACATGGTTATTCATTTAACCTTACATTTATTTATACATATCAACTGATCTTATCGTTTTTCAAATGATTTACAAGATAAAGCAAATTACAAGGTTCATGACTAAACATTTTCTCAAATACAAGTCATGAATCCTATTTTTCACAAACCTATGTATCTCACAGGCATTTTTATGCTGACGTACCTATTTTCACATGTGTTTTCAGGAGCTTTTCCGTAGGATGTTGATCACGATACTAGGGCGGACCTTTGCCTTAGAAACATAAAACGAAGATAGACTTTGTATAATTATGTTATAAACTCTGTATTTCCTGTTTAAGACAATGTAACATCCTTGTTTAATAAATAAAATACAACTTTGTATGCCATGGTTATGAAACAATTAATTCTGTTGCAACACTCCCCGATGTTTCCGCCGCGTTTTGCATGTTATACGTGGTCGGGGTGTGACACCAGGTGTCGTCTTTGTGGCAATTGTAACCGTTATGGACATGACACCGCCTTTTGTCGCTACCAACAACAACAAGCCCCACCAGCCCAGCAAGCACAACAAGCTCACCCAGCTCAACAAGCGCAACAAGCTCCACCCCCTCCTCAAAACGCAAGACCCGCTAGAGCTTGTTTCAAATGTGGGGACGCCAATCATCTTCGTCCTCAATGCCCGCTATGGAATCAAGAGCAACTACAACCTCCTCGTGGACGCTGTTTCAATCTGAACGCGAATCAAGCGCGCAACGACAATAATGTCGTTAACGGTACGTTCCTTGTTAACCATCTTTATGCTTCGATACTATTTGATACTGGTGCGGACAAAAGCTTTGTGTCCTTAGAATTCGAATCATTGCTAAATTGCACGCGCTCTAAACTACCTAAGTCGTTTTCTATTGAAGTCGCCAATGGCAAGTCCATCTCAGTCGATTCCGTTCTTCGTGATTGTCGTCTTACTCTTAACGAACACGTCTTCCCTATTGATCTCATACCCATGCAACTGGGTAGTTTCGACGTCATCATAGGCATGGATTGGCTTCAAAAGAACCATGCTGAAATCGCTTGTCACGAGAAATACGTTCGTTTACCCCTTCCTTCTGGTGATGTTTTACACGTCTATGGAGACCGGCCTTCAAAGGGACTGAAGTTGATGTCCTGCACACAAGCGAACAAATACTTACGCAAACAGTACTTTGCCTTTTTAGCCCACGTTGTGGAAGAAAAGGGCAAGGGAAAGAGTTTAAGTGATGTTCCAGTGGTGCGCGACTTCCCTGACGTCTTTCCTGAGGATTTACCTGGTCCTCCTCCACCTCGATCAGTTGACTTTCGTATTGACCTTGTACCTGGTGCGACTCTGGTTGCCAAAGCTCCTTATCGTCTTGCTCCTTCTGAGATGCAAGGATTATCTACGCAGCTTCAAGAACTCCTCGATAAAGGCTTCATTCGTCCAAGTACCTCACCTTGGGGTGCACCTGTGCTTTTCGTTAAAAAGAAAGACGACTCTTTCCGTATGTGTATCGATTATCGCGAGCTCAACAAACTCACTGTCAAGAATCGTTACCCTCTTCCGCGTATCGACGATCTCTTTGACCAACTTCAAGGCGCTACTTGTTTCTCCAAAATCGATCTTCGTTCTGGTTATCACCAACTTCGGGTCCTCGAAGAGGACGTACCCAAAACCGCTTTCCGCACTCGCTATGGACATTACGAGTTCGTGGTTATGCCTTTTGGTTTGACCAACGCACCCGCTGTGTTCATGGATCTAATGAATCGTGTTTGTAAGCCCTATTTGGATCGTTTCGTGATCGTTTTCATTGATAATATCCTCATTTATTCTAAAGCTCGAACCGATCATGAACGTCATCTTCGTCTTATACTCGAGCTCTTACGTGTTGAACGCTTACGTGTGTGTACTTTCCAATTATAGAAAGTTTTGTTCGTATTTCTATTTTGGAAACTTTGTGTTCTTGTAATCGTTCTTTCTTTGTAATCTTTGTAAAACCGAGACTTGGATCATTAATGAAACTCGTATTTTGTTACAAATATGTTACACACACTTTATATATGCTCGTATGTTCGATTTAGTGAATCAATTGATGTTTAATCATTATTCTTGGAAACTATGTGCTAAACTTGTAATTAATTTAAACTTATGCATAAAACGTGTTTTGAACGTAAACAATACTTGATTTCGACATTTGTACGCTCAATTATACTTGGTTTATGATACTCATACTTGTCTTGCCCTTAAACTACGCTTATATGACGAGAACAGCCCCTAAAACTCTTAAAAACCCTTAATTATAAACTACAGGGGCCTAAAAGTCATTTTTGAAACTTGAATTCAGAAAGAGGTACCCGTGGCGTAGCGCGAGCATGAAGGCCTTCATGCTAGCGCTACGCGAGCCCCTTGTTTTCGCAGACTTGTGTTTCTTCAGCTGAAATGCACGAAATCCAAGGTTCCAACCTCACCCAATCACCTTTAATCCACCTCTAATCACATCCAATCAACTCTAAACTCTTCCACTATAAATACACACCCTCTCTAACCCTTTTTACACTTTCACAACTCATTACACATCACAAAATCACTCTTAAATCAGTTGCAAATCTGCATTTTCGGACAGATTCATACTCTTGCACTAAAGTGAGTATAACTTGCTCATTTCTCAACGAAATCACTTGATTCTTTCTTCTATTGCTTTGTTATATCCTTGGGTTTGATTCCTTGATTTCTCCATGGAGAAATCAGACCTGGAATTGCCCTAAAAAGGACATAAACTTTTTGTTTTGTTTTAAGTTCTTCAAAAACTTGTTTAAACTTCATCCAACTTGTGTCTAACACATCTCACACCAATGTCCTAATGCTTACAACCTCTCTTATGGTTGGTTAAGCTTAAAAACATGGTTGAGACACTCGAAATCAGAGGATTAAACCTCATAGTTTTCTGTTTGTCTAGGTTGTTTTGACCCACAAGTCATTTTCAAGCTAGTTCTTGATGTAGAGTGATTATGGAACAACTTGGGTTGTTCCAAACATACAATCCTCACATGATTTGATGATTTCTCTTAGTTAGATTGTTTATATTGTTATACAAAGCCTAGTTCGTTACCCTCCTTGGTTGTTTTTACATCAAGAGAAGTGGTGAACATTCAAGGGGTTCCTAAATGGAAGCTTGTCTTCCTACCCCAAACATGACATCCATGATAACTCGAGGTGCCTAAATGAGGATTCAATCTTCTACCTCCTACTTGAATTATTGGAATTAATAATATGTAATACTTAACCTAAATATATATATACTCATTCGAACCTTTAATGTTAAACTTGTGTTTACATGTTAAAGTAGTAGAATACCATCTAAGACTTAAAACTCCAAGTATGATTCTAATGGGCATATTACCCTTGAAATACAATATAACCCTAGTGGTTACATAGTGTCATATAAGAGTATAAGTTAAAGATGATTATTTTCAATATCGTACTTTATGTTATGTTAAACTCCAAATTATAATCTTCCGTTGAACGCCAAACTCACACACCTATGTTACCTCGTGTAGAAGGACTAGGTGCTCCAACTTAATCTACTCCAACAACTCACTCGCGGGAATTCCAAGTAGGAAAGCTTGCAACCACCGTGAGTATACTCGATCCCTTTTTCCCCTTTACACTTTGGGATGCAACATGTATAACTATGCAAACAACTTTTGAACTAAACATACTCAATCTTTGAACGAATGCATGAAACTAATGTGACTTACTTGCTATTCTTGTATGCTCTATGAACGATTTGGAACGTTATATGCTCATTGACTTGTTCGCCCACCTTAACAATTATAGCGCTATAGGATTAACGCCCCGCCTGCTGAACTATTGGGTATTGTTAAGTTACCACCCCGCTGAACGATTGGGATTAGGCTATTTTTATGCGTTGTGTTCTAGGGTTTGATCATATTGAACGCCAAAATTGCATACTAGCAAGCACATATTATGAATCATGTTGGATTGAGTTTTTATTCTATTATGCTATGTAAACAAACTTGTATACTCGCTCATTGCCTTTGCATTGAAACTCTATTTTAATACATGTTGCAGGTTGATTAATGAAGTATGGATGATTGATGAAACAAGTGTAGGGTGGACTAGATACACACCTTTAATCTATTTATCTTTTGTTGATTTGAATTGACAATGTTGTTATTTCCATTTTAAATGTTGTATGACAATTTAGTCCTTGCAATGAAATTTGAATTCAATTAAATATTGTCACATAGTGTTATGATGTTTTGAGCAATTTGTTCGTCTCATCCCGATGTTTCCGCCATCGGTTGGGGTGTGACACCCCGCCTGAAACTCAAAATTCTTGTTTTCTTGGTTTTTTCAAGCACATTAGGGTTTCAGGGGTCCGGGTTTTCACTTACGGGTCGTTTATGGACATTTTTGCAGGTCCTTACAACTTTTAAGATTTGAGAGAGTTTGGATTTTATGAAGGAGTGTTGAAAGTGTTCAGAATGTGGGGAAGGTTGTATTTATAAGTGTGGATTAGGGTTTGGTGTTAAATGAAGGTGGTTGAGAGTTAGGAGAGGAGGGAAGGCCACAATTCACAAACCTGCTGTCAGACCAGGTCCTTGCAGACCGTAACACCTTTGGCTTGCGGTCCGTAAGGACCCTAAAAATAAAAAATCTCATTTTAGTCCTTGTGACTTGGTTGTTTGTCATTTTATGCAATATCTTCAATATGTAACATGTTTTTGGGGATTTTAAAGCATGTATAAGCATGTGTAAAGTATGAAGATAATTCCGAGAAAATATAATCTCGATGTATGACTCGGTTTTAAATAAAAACGCGTATTTTGTGATTGTTTGTGTATTGTGTAAGCATGATTAAACAACTATGATACAAAAATGTGGTTTCCATTATGATCAAGTCTCGATTTACAATTATTGAAAATGAAAATACGAATTACAAATAATTGAAAAAGAATCGGAAAATACGGAACGTTACACTTGGATCCAACCTTGTAATCCCCGACTTGACCGTCGACTCCGACTAGGACCACCCTACCCTCAACCACTTGACCCGATCGGGGGGTTAGTTTTTTTTTTTATTTTGTTTTTTTTGTGTAGCAGGTTTATTTTTATGAGCCTTTATACACTTATTATTTTTAGCAAATGATTCCAGCCCAGCTGGTTGATGCATTGGAAATGATGGGGAAGGACTCCGGTTCGACCCTTGATCTCACCCGAGTTTTCTACTACAGTGCATTTACTCCAGAGGGTCGGCTCTTGTGGAGGGTGCAACTCCTGTCATGTGGCAGGAGGCTGGAAATTTTCTCGGGGACAGCATAACGCCCCTCTCGACCAGGCGTGAGCCCGGTTAAGACAACATAGCTCTGGTAATGAGTGGTGGCGGGCCTGCGTCTTTCGGGTATGAATTGGCCGTCTGTTGTGAAGTTCACCTGTCAAAAAATATTTTTAGTACTCTTTGTATTTGATTCTTAACCCTTCATATAATATTTCATTGTTTGTTTGGAGTTGGGAATTCTTCCACTAGTTTTGGGCATTCATCTTAAGAAAAGGTACCTCTCTGTCTCTCTTACACACATAAACACTTAGGTGGTGTTTGTTTTTTGGAAGAAGAGCTTCCTGGCCTCTTCTGTCTGCACCGTGCAGACGCGGGAAGAGGTTTGGCCTCAGAAGAGTGTTTTTTTTTTCTTTTTCGAGAAGTGCTTTTTACCTCTCCCCAACCTCTTCTTGGGGAAGTGATGAGAGGTAAGCTTCTCCAAGCAGAGGTTTACCTCTTCTTGGCACCACCTCCACCTCTGACACTGCTCCGCCACCACCTCCACCTCCGACACTGCTCCGCCACCACCTCCACCTCGGAACCCCTGCTCCAACCCCAAATCGAACCCCCAAATCATCAAATCGAACCCCAAATCATCATCATCAACAACATCACAAACAAAACCCCCAAATCGAAAACCCTCATCATCATCAATTGTTTATTCGGTTCAATCTCCGGCCAGGTGTGAAGGCGGAGGTGGTGACGGTCGTTGCAGGCTCGGTGGTTGTGATGATGGCGGTGGAGGTGGAGGTGTGAAGGCGGAGGTGGTGACGGTGGTTGTGATGATGGCAGTGGTGAAGTGGTGGCGGTGGTGATGATGGCGGTGGTGAAGTGGTGGCGGTGGTGATGATGGCGGTGGTGCAGATTGTAGACTAGAGAGAGAGTAGAGAGAGAGTGGAGGTGCAGATTGTTGTGTGGTGTGTGTTCTAAACCTAGAAGAAGAGGTTTTATATAAAAAAAAACAAACCCTCTTCTCTTTGCAGACTGAAGACATTTGGTCCACCTCTTCTCCTGCAGATGTCTGCAGATGTGGCCTGCTGCAGAAGAGGTTTTCGTGCAGAAAAAACAAACAGCACCTTAATTTAAGTTTATTTATTGTTGCATTGAAATAATGAGTATGATTCGGAGGTGAAATTTCCCATAGGTTGCTGATCGTTTGAATTTTGAAATCATGAGTAGAAATTTTGATGATTAATTGAAACCCGTTTTCCTGAAATTAGGTCTAGGGTTAATATCTCCATTTTGGTATCGTTGTTGTTTATAGGTCCTTGAATAATTGTAACATTTGCATCAACTAAAATTGAGTAGATGTTTATGGTTTTTCACTTGAACAAGTATCCCTTTATAGTGTGTTGTAAAAATCGTTAGGCGTTAGTCGATAGCCGGAGGGGGGGGGGGGGTACCTGCTAACAATTAAGCGGATTAGAATTTTCATACTTAATTTTTCAAACTTATATATAAACACATCGATATGAATATAATACTTCAAAGCTTAAACATAACAAATCAACCACTTAAAAATACAAACATTAACATAGTAGTTCAAATACTTCGAAATAAAACATGGACCGATTTGGTCTGCCTTTGGCTGACTGCCGATTATTAGGTCTGACTAGGGGTGCTAAACGGGTCGTGTTCGCGGGTTGCCAGGTTCAACCCGAACCCGAAAGTTTTAGACGAATCCGAACACGACCCGAACCCGAAAATTGTGTCTTACATGTGAACCCGCACACGACCCGAATATTCGCGGGTTGACCCAAACACGACCCGTTTAACCCGAACTTTTTTGTTTTTCATTTTTTTATCGGAAGTTAATATATTAATAAAACATATTGTAAAAAATAAAATATAATATAAATGGGTTAAACGGGTCAACCCACCAACCTGACCAGGTTGACCCGAACCCGACCTGTTTAGCTAAACGGGTTCGTGGGTTCAACCTGAAACTGAACCGGACCTATTTAGACTAAACCCATACCTGCGAATTTCGTGTTAGGTTTGTGTCGTGTCAGAAATTCACACCCCTACCGACTAGGTGAAATTTAATCGGTGAACCACCGATTGGGACTTAATCCCGATTTCTACAACACTAGCCCCGTATACCTATAACAATCGTTATCATCATCTTTTCTTTATCAGAGGTATTGCAGCTTATTCCACACTGCTGCTATAAAGTTGCTTCAAGCTTAGAATTTTATTGCTTGTTAATGTTGAGAAAGACATGAGTTGTTTGCTGAAAATATACTTTTGTTTTCTCAACTATGTAGGTACTTTCTTTCTAGATGAGTCGTTCCTCCAGTTGTATGAAATCATCTATGTTTGGAACATGTAATGTTGTATGACAGGATTGCTTGCTTGTACATATAAACAAACAATGGCAGCTTCTACTTTGTCTCAGTGGCCTTCCATTCAATTAAAATCATTGTTTCTGCCTCAAAAAACTCAATATCTCAACACCTGATATGATAGAACAAGAACACAGAGAGAAAGAAGTTACAATCAATCAAGCTATCTCATTGAATCGTTAATTCTGTTACTTATACAGTTACAACGATTCTCAACTATCAACAATCTATATTACACTTAACCCCCTAGACTTATACTATTGACCACCCAACCCTTCTTATTATTCCTGAACCATTATTACATTTTACCCCCTTACACTTCATACTGTAACAATACTCCCTCCATTAACATGAATTTTGTCCTCAAAATTCAAAGTTAGGAAAACGCTTTTTTAATTCTTCAAGATCTTCCCATGTTGCCTCTGTTACTGGTAACCCCTGCCAATGAATTAATCCCTGTACTCCGGCCCGAGATCCTTTCTTTAACAATTTCCGATCAATAATAGCTCTTGGTTGTATCGACACAGTTGGTAATTCCGGTAATGGTGTGACTTTCGAAGCTGGTCCCGGAGCTGCTTTCAGCAAAGATACATGAAATGTGGGGTGCAGTTTTGATTCCTCAGGTAAGCTCAATCGGTAAGCAACTGCTCCTATTTTCTCCAAGATCTCAAAAGGTCCAAAAAATTTAGGACCTAATTTTTTATTATAGTGCTGTCTGAGAGATGTTTGAACATAGGGTTGCAGCTTCACATAAACCCAATCTCCCACCTTGAATTGCCTATCAGACCTGTGCTTATCAGCCAATTGCTTCATTCGATTTCGTGCCTTCTCCAAATTAGCCTTCAAGGTAACTATCTTAATTTCCCGCATTCGAAATAATTCCTCCAAAGATTCAATCTTTGTTTCATTCGGTATATATGGAATATGTATGGGTGGAGGTATTCCGTATAAAGCTTCATACGGAGACATTCCAATAGCTGAGTGATTGGTGGTGGTGTACCACCATTCAGCCAAAGTTAACCATTTAGGCCAAGCTTTTGGATCATCCATAACCATGCACCTGAGGTATGTCTCCAAACATCGATTTAAAACTTCTGTTTGGCCATCTGATTGTGGATGGTAAGCAGAAGAAAATGCCAATTGAATTCCTTGGAGTTTCATGAAATCTTTCCAGAATCTGCTCACGAATATAGGATCTCTATCCGAAACAATGGTACTAGGACATCCATGTAGCTTAAAAATATTGTCAAATACCACCTGGGCTACATGAGTGGCAGTGTAAGGATGGGCTATGGCAATAAAATGGCCATACTTTGTAAATCTGTCCACAACTACTAAGATAGTGTCTTTCCCATTGACCTTTGGTAGCCCACTTATGAAATCCATAGAAATGTCGGTAAAGACTGAATTAGGAGTTGGTAAAGGTTGTAGGAACCCCGGGCTTGCCACTCGCTCATATTTTTCCCTATGACATACTTGACAAGCTTTTACCCACTGTTTCACATCCGAATCACATTTTCTCCAATAAAACAACTGTTTCAATCACTGCAATGTAGGGTAATAACCTGAGTGTCCTCCAACAGGGGAAGAATGGCACAAATGCAATATATCTTGTCTTAACTGATCATCTTTTCCAATCACCACTTTATTCTTCCTTTTTAAAATAGTTCCATCCCACATCCAATGTTTGACCTGAGTTCCCTGTGTCAAACTTTGAATAATTTGCTGCAACTTGTCATCATTCAGCCAACTGTTTTGAATGCGAGTCCATAAACATGGATCAATGGAACTCAGGTTCAATTCAAACAAAGCTAACCCTTCGACTCTGGACAAGGCATGAACTCCTTTATTTTCAGTTCCCTCTTTATACACAATTTCATAATCATAACATAAAAGTTTAGCTAACCATTTTTGTTGCAATGGTGTACTAACTTTTTGTTCCAGCAAATACTTCAAACTCCTTTGATCTGTTCTGATGATAAAGTGCTTTTGCATCAGGTAATGATGCCAATGTTTGACTGCCATTAAAATGGCCAATAGCTCCTTGTCATACACAGACATAGCTTGTTGTTTGACAGAAATACCCCTACTCACATATGCCAATGGATGGCTGTCTTGCATCAATACAGCCCCTAGACCCTTAGAAGAAGCATCAGTTTCAAGGATAAAGACTTTAGAAAAGTCAGGTAAAGCTAAGACTGGTGCAGTAGTCAAAGCAACCTTTAACTGTTCAAAAGCCTGCTGAGTCTCTTTATTCCAGCCAAAAGCATCTTTTTTCAACAGATTATTGAGGGGTTTAGCTATTGATCCAAAAGATTTAATAAATCTTCTGTAGTAGCCTGCTAGGCCCAAGAATCCTCTCAGCTGTTTAATTGTTGTAGGAACAGGCCAATTAACCACTGCTTCAATCTTTTTAGGATCTGTACTTACCCCTTCCTTTGTAATCACATGGCCCAGATACTCCACACTAGACCCAGCAAATGTGCATTTAGATTTTTTAGCTAATAAGGAATTGGATTTGAAGAGTTCAAATACAGCTTCCAAATCCTTTAAGTGTTGTGACAGGGATGAACTGTAGACTAATATATCATCAAAAAATACCAATGCACATTTCCTCAGTAGAGGTTTGAAGGTAGTATTCATGAGAGCTTGGAATGTGGCTGGTGCATTCGTGAGTCCAAAAGGAAGAACTAGGAACTCAAAATGACCTTGATGAGTTCGAAATGCTGTCTTGTGAATGTCAGGTTCGTGCATTCTGACCTGATGGTATCCGGATCTCAGATCCAGTTTGGAGAATACAGTAGATCCACCCAATTCATCAAGTAGTTCATCTATTAAAGGAATAGGAAAACTGTTTTTTACAGTTGCTTCATTGAGCTTCCTATAGTCCACACACATTCGCCAAGTCCCATCTTTTTTCTTTACCAGGACAACTGGAGCTGCAAATGCACTTGTACTTTCTCTGATTATTCCCATGTCTAGTAATTCCTGAGTCATTTTCTCAATAACATCTTTTTGGGCAGCAGGGTATCTATACGGCTTTTGAGCAATCACATTGACCCCTTCTTTGAGAATAATTTGGTGATCACAAGACCTTTTTGATGGTAATTTAGTGGGTGTAGCAAATACCATTTCATATTTTTGTAACAAACTATCCACTTGCTGCAGATTTTGCTTCCCTTGTACTACAGGTTCATGAATTACACTTTCATCTGCTGCTGGCTGCATACTGAACAACTGAGCACTGGCTATAGTATGACAGTTTGACAGAATATCATCCAATTTCTCACTAGTGCATAAAGACACTGCATTATTCTTTTCACCTTTCAATTCACAGACCTTGTTTTGAACCTTAAATTTCATTGTGAGGTCTTTAAAGTTCCAAGTGATGTCATCCAAACCTTGTAACCATTGAATGCCTAGCACCATATCATAGTTGGCCAATGGAATGAGTAACACATCAGTGGTAAACCAATTTCCTTGCATCACCCATTTCATGTTCTCACACATCTTAGTACAATTCATCAGATTCCCATCGGCTACAGTGATCTTCATTGGTGGTATTTCTTTTGTAGGACATCTCATTCTGGCAGCCAGTTTTTCATCTACAAAATTATGTGTAGATCCAGAATCTATGAGTATATGTAAAACCTTAGTTCCAATAGATCCCATAACCTTCATGGTTGAATAAGAAATCACCCCCATAATAGCATTCAGTGATATCTGTGGTTCTAACAGCTCTTGTAATGCAGATTCATCTTGTTCCACTGTATCATCATCATCCCATATTTCAATGGAAAACAATTGCTTATTTTTACATTGATGTGCTGAAGTATATCTTTCATTGCACCCAAAACATTCCCCCTTTGCTCTTTTTTCTGCAATTTCTTTAGTTGATAGGGTTTTGGTGTATCTTGGTTTAATAGGGGGTGCTGGCAATAAAGGTAAATTGGTAGAAGATATTGGTGCAGGGTTAAAGACAGATTTAGAATATGAATCATTGGGTTTGTAAGAAGGTTTGTAGGATGCTTTATAATGACCTGGTTGTAACAAAGTCAAGTTTTCTGTTTGGGTTCTGGCTAACATATATGTTTCAGGTAAGGTTCTTGGCCTTAACAGTTTAATAGGATTCCCCACTTCTGGTTTAAGAGCTCTCAAAAACAGACTAATAGCATATTCTTCCGGAATACTTACCCTGGTCAAGGCTAAGTCAAATTCATTGCAGAATTCTTGAATGGACCCTGTTTGCTTAATGGATGCTAATGCAGCCATAGCATGACAATCCATTGTCGTAGCAAACCTTGAAGAAATAAAATTCTTGTATTCCCCCCAAGTTAACCCTTCAATGGAACCCCCTCTAGATCTCACAAATGCTTGATGCCATAATAATGCCATATCTTCTAAATGAATGATAGCACATCTTACCTTTTGATTCTCGGGAGTAGCATCAATAGAGAAGAAATGCTCTACTCTGCATAACCAGCCTTCTACATTAGTACCATTGAACTTTGGGAATTCGATCTTGGCTAAACGGCTATAATTGTTCCCTCTCATATCATTGAATGGATGATTAACCAGCCCTTCTGTTTGATGATTCCTTGCACCATTTAGTGACTGAATCCCCTACATAATTGCTTCCATTTGTGACTGTAATTTTGAGGAATTGAGATCTAAGTGAATCTTAACAGCTTCAATTTCTTGATTACTATGGTTCATTGCTGATTTGATAGCTTCCAATTCTGTTAAATTGGACCCAGTGGCTGTCTCCAATCTTTGTAATACAGCATCATGATCTGCAATTCTTTGTTCTAACGATTGACTACGAGTTGCCATGGATGCGATTCGGGTAATTGATTGAACAAGTAATCAATTACAGAGAATGAAATGAAATCACGGATGAATTGATCAACAACTGATCAATTCGGCTACAATTGAATGGAATTTGTATGAAAAATTGAACGAATTAGGGTTGAATTCAAGAACTTCCGAGGATCGGAAGCTCTGATACCACTTGATATGATAGAACAAGAACACAGAGAGAAAGAAGTTACAATCAATCAAGCTATCTCATTGAATCGTTAATTCTGTTACTTATACAGTTACAACGATTCTCAACTATCAACAATCTATATTACACTTAACCCCCTAGACTTATACTATTGACCACCCAACCCTTCTTATTATTCCTGAACCATTATTACATTTTACCCCCTTACACTTCATACTGTAACAACACCACATTGATTAGAAGAACATCATCCGTTGCAGTCTCTGTGACGGCATCCTCAAGCTCATCAATGAGAAAGGACAAGAATTCCTTGATTGTTATCGACAACTATGACAGCTTCACTTATAATCTTTGTCAGGTTCTTCCCCATTTAAACTCGTTTAGTTAAACGAGTCGTGTTCGGGTTGATCTATATAAATAAAAAAACAGGTCGACCCGTCAACCTTAATATATACGCGTAACTTCGTATTTGAGGGGCCTCATAACTTTCATTAAACAGCAAACTAAATAAGATCCAGCCGGGAGCTAGACCCATACAAAAGGAAAGCTTAACGAAACCCACCGTTTAGATGAATGGGTTACACGGGTCGTGTTTCGGTTACATGATTTATTTGTTCAAAAAAATTGATTTTACCTTAACGCTTTCTTACTCTTTCCAATATATATTTGAATCAGTTGCTAGCCAACTAATTCTTCAAATGTGAACTTTGTTTATAGAAAGAACCCAAGAGGAATTGTTATATCTCCTGGAGCAGGTAAGATAATGGCTATGCTTATTTTACCTTCATATTATACTTCCATCTTTCATTTGACTTTGTTTGACTCTTTTTTCGTTTTCGGGTTTGCACCTCAAGATAAAGGAATTTCAGTACAAACTATACTGGAACTCGGACCGACTGTACCTTTATTTGGTGTGTGCCTCGGATTACAATGCATAGGCGAGGTGTTTGGAGGTAAATGCATAAAAAATATGTTCTTATTACAAAACATAACTAAATTTCACTGGTACAAAATATCATCTTTCTAGGAAAACTCGTGCGCTCTCATTCTGGTCCGGTGCTCGGAAAGAGTTCTCTCGTTTATTATAAAGACGATGGGGAAGGTCTGTTTGCAGGTTTACCAAAGTATGTTTATTCGGTTCTAAGTTGAGTTGTTTCTGTTTTTTTTTTTTTTTTTTTTTTTAATTTAAATTTCGGATTTTGATTATGTTTGTTTATTGGGTTGATCCCTAGCCCATTTGCTGCTGCTAGATACCATAGATTTGTGATAGACAAAAACAACTTTCCTAGTGATGCCCTTGAGATTACTGCATGGACAGATGACGGATTAATAATGGCTGCTCATCACAAAGTATATACGCATTTGCAGGTAAATTTCCTTTTTCGCCCCTCACGTCCATTCAACTAACAAGAATGACAGTATTCGGTTTTCTCTAAAAATTATATTTAGATAACTAATCACAGGGCGTACAGTTCCATCCGGAGAGTATTATAACTAATGAGGGCAAGAAAATAGTCGGTAACTTCATCAAACTGATTGAGAATATGGAAGCTGATTCTCAATGATAACAAGTATTGTAATTACTTTATACATCAGCCAAGTGTGTCACATGTTTTATAATGTACTATATGTCATGTCTCCAGAGCCACTCCACTTGTGTAGTATGTTGCCAAAAATATCATAAAAGGACACATAGATATCATTTTCAGCTATTTCCGCCGCTATAAAACCCTGTCCGTCGTAATAGAACTTCATTTCGTCAAGGTTCCATGGATTGATATCTCCCTTCCATGCCTTTGATCCGCCCCCGCTTGTTAGAAACTGAAGCTGACTGCACATGTGCAAATAACGTATGCACCATTTTTAATGATTTATAACTTGAATTATGTTATAGTCTGAAAAATGTAAATGAGTTTACCTGTTTGAATGACTAATATGCTGCAAGCAATGGTCATGCCCATTTATGTATAGGTTCACCTCATTTTCCTAAAAATATATATATGGTTATTTTATATGGGGTAAGTAATGTACAAAGTCGAATTAATATGCAAATGTAAAAGGGTAATTAGGCATGAAGAAAATTACAAATGAAAATTAAGTATAAAGAAAATCAAAATTACGCATAAAGGAAAATTATAGATGAAAATCACGCATGAAGGAAATCAAAATTACAGGTGCAGGAAAATCTTTTTTACGCTTTACACGTTAAAAGTCCTTAAATTCAAACTTTATACATTTTGTATAATTCAAATGTTACGCAAACAAAAGTCACAACTATTTTAGACATGATCAAGTTGTTGGTAAAAGAATCAATATAGTTGTGTTATATTAACGATCACATGGGTGAGATACAACATTTTGCAACAGATCAAAAGAACACATTATTTTAATATTAAAAAAATAATGACCTATTATACGAACATTCCCACCTAAGCAGATACTAATGTCCCCCATATTGAGACTTAAAATATTACATATTTTAAGATGATCTCTTATTTTTATGCCCAACCCACCCTCCGATTTTGTGAATATTCCTTGATATCAGTATGGTCAAAATCGAATATATATGTGCGCACGCCGAGATAGTACAAATAAAATTAACCTTCCGAGACCACCCGTAGTGGCTCTATTTTGGGCGTTTTTTGTGCCCGAAAACGCCAAATCACGCCGGGGATCCACCCCCCCCCTCCTCCCCCCGGCGTGTTTGGCTTGTTTTTTTTGTTTTCGCGTCATTCAAATCACGCTTTGAACATTTTGAGTTGGTCAATAACATTTAATCTTCCTTTTTTAGTCCAATAGCTTTTTTTTATTGGTTTTTTTTTATTTTTATTTAATTTTTTACACCCTTTTAACATAATGCCCACATCCCCACTACACCCATTTTAGAAAAATGTCCAATAATGCCCCTTGCTGACTGTATTGCCTCATGGCAGAAAACGCCCAAGACAACAACAACAACAACCATACCCAGTAACGCCCAAGAGTGGGGGGCATTATTCACCCTTACCACTACGTATGGTCTAAATGTACAAATCAACACTATAAAAATGAAGACTCTAGTTTTTATATGTTTAACATGTTAAATCAATTTGTATTTAATCTTAACACTATACATTTAATTCGAATACTATATATATATAGGGTTAGGTAGGGCCGTTCATATCGTTCGCCGCTCGTCGCTCGCTCGACACTCGTTCGGAAATTGCTCGTTCGATTTTACGCTCGGTTATAAACGAGCCGCTCTGCTCGGTTCGGTTTGTAAACGAGCCAAGCATGAGCAAAGGTCCGCTCGGCTCGAATTATTATTTTAATTAGTATATATATATATATATATATACATATACACATACACATACATCTATAAACATGTATATACACGTATATACACAAATATAAATTATACATATATACACACACATACACGTATATATACACACACTTATACTTAAATATAAATTAAATTTGTAGTTTTATATGTTGTCTATTAGATTTTGGTCAAGTATATACAAATTTACAACTATATCTATACGTACTAGCCCAATCATGCCAATAAAAAATTAAAATCAAAATTATAAGTTAAACCCTAAACCAATAAACGACAGTCTGTTCATCGCCTCAATGTTTCATGTCGTTACCCTAAGTCGATCGTCTCCTGCTCTCAACGTAATTGTTCATGCAATATGATCATCGCCTCGTCAGCCACAACATTGTTATTCACAAGAAAAATATTATGCCATGAAATGTGCATGTTTTTAAAAGACATATAAACTTGAGACCCAACATTGTCACTATCTCTCTCAGCAAATTTAAATTGGGTGACACGGTTGTCCAAATCGCTCGAACTTCGCTCGACGCTCGCTCGGAATTTTTACTGCTCGAAAAATGCTCGCTTGATTTGATGCTCGGTTTTAAATGAGCCGCTCCGCTCGGTTCGGTTTGTAAACGAGCCAAGCACGAGCAAAGGTCCGCTCGGTTCGGCTCGTGAACAGCCCTAGGGTTAGGGTAAAATGAAAACTTATATGAGTTGTGAGAACTTAGAGAACTCGGCCTTACGAAATATTTTTTAATTTTATTTTACCAAAAAATCCTAAAAAAATCAACTTTTCAAAAAAAAAAAAACAAAAAAAAAAAAACAAAAACTAGTTTTTTTTTTCATTTACCGCAGCCGTAAATGCTGTAAAAAGTGAGGTCATGCTTATGTCATCAGCTTTTTATAGCTGCTGTAAGGGGCTGAAAAACACCACTTTGAAATATTTTTTAGTTTTTTTACGGCAGTCTTTCTAAACATTTTAATCTAGGGGTGTGAAAAATATGGGGGCAAAACTCGCACGGGAAGATTAAATTCTCTATGTTCTTACAACTCGAAGTGGTTTTCCATTAATCTTGATCCAATATATATATAAGAAATTCATGATACATACAATACATACATACCAGAAGAATGGGCAAAAGTTTGTCCACAAGCTCTCGAGTATTGCCATGGTGACCAGCACTGAATATTGTATGATGTCCTACCACTATTTTCCATTTCGAACTTGATTCTTTTAACGCTAAATCCACATCCTGCATATATATAACCGTCCTCATTACCAATCTTCTGAACAAAATGTAACAAGTTATTACTAAATACACTAAAAAGCTTATTATGTAGAAGAGTGAGGCTAATGAAACTTTTTCTTTGTTTATATTAACATTATACTTTTTAAAATAAATTGTTTATTAACTTGATAGATAGCATGAACTAGGGGTGAGCAAGAAAACCGAAATAACCGAACCGTAACCGAATAACCGAAATAACCAAACCGAAAAAACCGAACCGAAACAAAAACCGACGGTTCGGTTTTCGGATTTTTAATAACCGAAAATTTCGGTTCGGTTTTCGGATAAACTTTTTCAATAACCGAAAAAAACCAAACCGAACCAATAAGTTACAATCCATATATTTTTATGTTTAAGTTTAAATTGTTTAAGTGTTTAACCCAATGCTAGTAGAAAATGTTAATTTTATTTTTGAATGTTAAGTGTTTATAATAAAAACATTATAATTGAAATGATTTATTATTACCTATAAGATATAACAAAATTTAATATAAAAATTAAATTTAATAAAAACTTTGAAGAAACATAAAAATATATTAGAAGGTTAGGTTTATGTAAACAATATTAATTAAAGAGGTTAACTATAATAACTTAAATATAAACATATAAAAAGATAGTTATAATATAAATTATACTTTTTATTTTTTGAATCTTACATAATTTTGTTTCAAAAACCGAAATAACCGAAAAACCGAACCGAACCGACGTAAAAACTGAAAAACCGAAACCGAAAAAAACCGAAACCGAACGGTTTTTAAAACCCAAAAACCGACATTTCGGTTTCGGTTTTGATTTTACCCAAAAACCGAACCGAACCGAACCGAACCGAACCGAACCGTGCACACCCCTAGCATGAACCCATCCTAAAGAATCCACCACTGCCATCCTTCACACCTTTTTTTATGTTCTTTGACCTGGAAGTTTGTAAACTTGTATACAAATCATGATATGATATGGAGAATAACTACATGTTCAAAAAAAGATATGAAATATGTGTAAAATTGTTGTAAGAAATACTCTACGTACGACTCCCCCAGTTGTCACAAAGGGACGTATAGACGGTGCAAAAAGGTAAATCACAAGGCTCATATGACCTTTGTTAGTGATGTGCGCTTTCCCGTCAGTTGCTAACGTGTAAGTATAAGACATCATACGGTCTAGATAATCTTTTTATTGTTTGTATGATTGCCATTATAACGCTCATATGTCCCCGCATAACTCTTCATATGACTCATAGGACACGTATGATGTGTTGACGTTATGTGCTTAGTATATGTTAGTGGTGTGGATATAGTTTGACCCAAATTTAAAGTAAACCAAATCAGACTATATAATATGACTTAGAAAATATAAATCATGTTTTTTTTGAGGTTGCTTCTCACATGAATAATAAATTACATAGAATAATGGATGAAACCAATCAAATGGTTTCATGTGCACATGTATCATGTTGTGAATTGTCCTAATTAAAGAGTGGTTTATATTTTTGGGTCATATGTCACATTCTGGTTGGTTTTAACTTCTAGTAGTATACTTTTTCAAATTTAGTCAAATAGCATGCGAAATGATCTTTTAGATAATTTGTTTGATGGATGTAAATATTTACATCTATTGTTATTTCTAGTCTAGACTTGTAGTCAAACTTGTCACCTTTAAAAGACGAGACATATATTCTTCTCGAGGAAGCACACCTCTCCAGTCGTATTGATGGTCTGTCTCTGTAAAATATTTGTCTTGGAAAGGTGTTGTATCCACAAAGAATAATTCAACATTTCCTGTGTCATTAACCCCATAATTAATACATACATATAGAGGAATGATTTTTTTTTCATAAACCGTTAAAACTACGAGAACCACATAATCCTTTTTGTACATTATGCATAAAATATAACTAGAGATAGTGGGAGAGGAAATATGAAGGTTATCTGAGTCTTACGTGTATCACATTCAAAACAATTGGTACACGCATGCACTATATATATAGTGGTATATAGTTCGTGTAATTATCATAAATGTTTTTTTTAAGGCGAAGATTTTATGATTATAGAATATAACAGTTCCATCCATATCACACATATATATGTATGTGTATATAGTGTAGAGTTCAAATAAAAAGAAATTTTTTGTAAGAATAAAAAAGAAGAAATTTCAACCGATAAGAATGTTTTATTTTACTTTATTTAATTTTTGTATTTAATATTAGTGTAAGGGTATATTGGCAAACTTAGTTGGATTATTAATTGGTAGTCTTTCTTTTTAATAGCTAACTACATTAAATTTGTAACTTATTTAAAAAAAACATATGTTTCAAAAAAAGAAAAAAAAAATTTAAGTGTGGAGGATGATAGTGTTTATGACTAATTAATTAACCAAAGATAATAATAAATGAGTTGAGAGAAAAACTATTTAATGTTTTACATTTGTACCCTTTGTTTTTTTTTCTTTTTAATTTAATTTTTTTTCTCAAATGAACATTCATATAACATCTTATTTAATACAATAATATTTGTGAAATATAAATTATATAAAATGAATTACGTACCAGCATGCAGAATAAAAGATCTCATGCAAAACCATTTATCATCTCTTTGTCTGAGGGTTGGACTCAACTGTGCCAAGGCATTACCCCTATAGTCATGGTTCCCCAACACTGAAAAATCAAATCAAATCCAACTGGATTAGTTTTTTTTTTTTTATGTAAAATAATAATTGTATTTAAAATATAATTAAAATATTTCGGTTTAGACTAATTACCTGAGTACCATTGTTTCTGTAAGCTTCGGGCAGTATAGACATTTGTAAACGAGTCGTAAAATGTGGGATCGTGTTCGTCAACTAAACCACTGTCGTAGAAGTTGTCACCGGTGGAAACAATGAAGTCGACATCCATTTTGTTCCCTACGTTACCCATCTGACAATGAATTTTGGATTGTTAATTATATAAAATGATTAATAAATAGACACATAATGTACAACTATACAAGTCCGAAAAAAGCAATACCAATAATGTTATCAGTTCAATATTATTTTTTTCACTTTCAATTATAAAATAGTTTATTTGAATCTGAATGAGATGCGTTCTATCCTTAATGAATCATGGTAGGACCTAATTAATTAATAAAAGGTAATGTGGTTAAACCATATAATATTAGCTTCATATAAATGTGTATTAATTAAAAACAATATTTTGTAACATTCAATTCTATCCTTTGTAAAAACTAATGTTATATTTTATTCATCAAGAGTAGTTTTGGTTTTGTCTTTAGTTACTTCAATGAATTTTCCAAGAAGTGTACCAGTCCAAAAATATTTACTACTTAAAACACATTTATCTCAGTCCTAAAATATTTACTACCTACTTAAACACATTTAAGGGCTGTTTGACAACTTTTGAATGTTTAAGTGCTGAATTAGTAAGAGGTTCGAACCATTAAGTGCTGAACCAGTAAGATGTCTGAACCATTAAGAGGCAGTATAACACTTAACCGTTCAGAGACAAATGTTTGACCAATTCAGATTAGAGGTCTTAACCATTTAGAATTAGTATAATGCTTAACCATTCAGAGACAAACAAACAGTCTGAACCATTAAGTACAAAACCAATAAGAGGTCTGAACCCTTAAGAACCCCATTAAAAGCTAAACAAACAGCCCTTTAGCTCATTTAGCTGCAAAGATTATTCTCAACTAGAACCAACACATTCAAAAGACGATTATATTTGAAGTCGGACAATTTTTTTATCACTTAGAAACAAGAATAACATTAAACTATTTAATATAATCTAAAATATTACAGTTGTAAAAGTAGTTATAAATTATTCAAATGGAATTAATGATTTCAGCAAAGAATACACTAATTAACATCTAAAAAAAATTGTCTACACATGCGCAAATTGGATCCAGTAAGTTTTCAGATGAATTGGATATTGATGTATATTTGAGATAATTATCTAAATTTCAACTTAAAAAACATCATCATCCTTTATGATCTTGAACTTAAAGGTTCTCTAAATTAATAATCTATCGTTGAGATTTCAGTTGATAGTTTGCTAGGACGACTTGATACTTGATAGCAAAAATAAATAAAGTTGGTAGTGTTTCATAAAGTAACCTGATAAGCGACATTGGACTGGTTGTAGAGTCCTCTCCTACCCCAATCACCGATGGCCAAAAACCTTAGAGATCCGTCGGCTTTCACCGGATGTTGAAAGCGTTGAAGCTCTGCCGCCACCATCGTCACAACATATACTAGCAGATGAATGACGGTGTGAAACTTCGTACCCATCGATATATGGCTAGGAAGAGGAGGGGAGGAGAGATGTGGGGGTCACCAATGCATGAAACATGAGGTGATTTATATAATGTTATCCAAAATAAATAAAACTAGTTAATCAATTTAATAATAGTTTTGAGTATCGCACCATGATACTGTAGTACAAGATAAGAAACTTGGGATGAGATCGGTATCATACCGGTACCGTACCGGTACCGATACCGCAAATACCGTTACCGAAATTGAGGAAAAGTGGATACCAAATACCGTACCGAATTTCTCAGTTCGGTAACGGTACGGTACCGGTATTTCGGTATTTTACCGCAATGGTACCGCTTTTGTGTTTTCCATTGGTTACCTAAAAAATATCATGTAAATCCATCCATCCGTTATTAACTGAATTTGCGTAATATATAGTGGAAAAACTAGACAAACATATGTAGTAAAAACTAAAAAATCAAAAGGAAAACATACATGGGTTCGAATTTTAAAGATAAGTTTAGAATAAAATATAACTTTAATTTATTGGTGGCAAAACTGTAACTTATTATACTGTATTCATAAAGTCCTCTTTTCTAGTTTCAATTTACTACAGCAAAAAGCTTTTAATTATGTTTTTCTTAACAAAAACTGTGATTTTACAAAGAGTATATGACGAATTCCTATGCCACGTAAGCAATATATTGACCCCTTCTGTTGATTAACGAATATACTTGCTCATATGAGTTCAAAGTCATGAAAATATAAAGGACAACAATGATAATTAATAGAAAGGAGAACAATGATAATTAATAGTATTGTAGTAGTTCTTTGAAGTTTGAATACTTTGAAGAAGATGGTTTTGGATCTTTAATTAATCACAAGACGTAGATTACTTTGGAATGGAAAATAAGATATTTTAGGTTTAGGCTATGTTTGTTATTAGTACAAGATTATGATAAATTAATTATATTTGTCAAAAAAATACCTTAGTAAAATTCGGTATTAATACCGCTTTTTACCGAAAAATTACCGGTACCGATACCGTTATTTACAAATACCGAATTTTGAAAATTCTAATACCGATACCGGTACCGTTTATAATTATTCGGTACGGTACCGGTATTTCGGTAAAAAATCTCATCCCTATAAGAAACAACTCAAACCATTTATTCCATATTTTGTTTGTTAAAATAATTATAAAAATATGAATTATCAGCAGACCAATGCCATTGGCCAACGGAAGTTAGTTGTTGCTACAACTAAAATACTTGCAGGTATTTTATAATTTTAATTATTTTTATCTATAGTAGTAACTATTTAAAATTATTAAAATACTAACATATTTTCATTAAATCACCAACTATAGTATGGTCCTGTTATTAGTGATTTTCACTAAATCACCAATTATAGTATGGTTCTGTTATTAGTAAAAATACAAACACATATTTATTCATAACTTCTATTTATTTATACCTGGTTAGTAAATAGATATTAATTTTATACATGCATACATCGTACATATCTTATATCAATACCAATCACTTTATACTTATATAATTAACAAAATGTCTCTTGAATTTGAAACATATAATTAATGATTTATAAATGTGTGGTTTTCAAAAACAGTCGATTCCTACATCAATAATGTATATATTTTAGTATATCATGTAATACGTACAAATACAATTCATTGCCAATATGGCAATGCGCCAAGCTTGTGAGAAATTTCTAGGAAGCTTCGTCCAAATATATAAATAATCAAAGTTACTTGAATTGGAATTGGACAATTTATTGTTAAGTTCAACAATATAAGGTATGTTTGATATTTTGAATCGTACTAGAGAAACTTAAAATTGGAAACGGCGGAAATTTAAATTCAGTTTTTGGTTTATTTAAGTGGTTTCTAGACCGAATCAAATTATATTTAGGTTTTGTGATAGAACTAGTGAGACTCGTTCGTGTGAAATGACTTTGAAGGGGTATGGCCTCAAATCCTGCGCAAGACATTAAAAAACATGCGTGCAAAGGATTATACCCAAACTTAACAAAACTATGCATAGCTATAACTAGAGCATGCACGTAGGCCCAGTCCGGCACACACTACTAGAAAATTGCCAAGTTTGTGACAACCAAATTTGTAGCAAATTTGTCTGAAATTGACCTTACCCACAAATTTCCTACAAAAAAAATCATAGGAAATAAACATGGCTTTATAGCCTAGTGACATATTGGGGGTGTGATAAGGCTTTGGGACCAATAGGTCCTGGGTTCGATACCCACAAAGGGGGTTTTTCCCATATTTACTGGGTTTTCTCCTGAATTGGTGCATAGGCATTATGCCTAGTGGAGATGGATATGATCGGGTGGTTCCGCTGGTGGCACAGTGATACTCCAGTGGTCCGTCAGTGATCCAAAAATTGCCGTTCAAAAAAAAAAAATAAATAAATAAATAAACTTGTGGGTAATCTGATTAGCTACAAAAATACGACAAAATCTGCTACAAAATTCCTACAAAATCTCTCGTCGCAAAATTTGCTACAAAATACTGACAAATCGCTCTTCTTGCAAAATTCCGACAATTCTTCCACGTTTTTGCCTTTTTTGTGTATTATTTTATGATATTTTATTTTTAAAATTAATAACATTATTAAAAAAAATATTCATAATTTTTTATTTTCCCGACAAAATTCCTACAAATTATAAAACTTTTCTGCGACAAAATTCCTACAAATTATAAAATTTTCTTGCGACAAAATTTCCTACAAATCATAAAACTTTCCACAAGTTTCCTACAAATTTATAAATTTTCTCTAAACAATTTGCTACGAATTATCTACAAAACTAACGATTTCCAACAAATTTCCTACAAAGTTATCAAAACAGTTTGCGACAAATTTCCTACAAACAGTTAAAAACGTTCTTGCAACAAAATTCCTACAAATTATAAAACTCTTCTGTGACAGATTTGTGACAAAATAACAATATCAGAGAATTTTAAAAAACCATTTTTTGTATAAAAAATGCAACAAAATATAAAATATTCCAAAAAAATTGCAGCAAGCAAAATTATAAAGCATTCCAAAACATTTGCAACAAGCAAGATTCTAAAACATTCCAGAAGTTCCAAAACAAACAAAAAAATCCTAATTAAGAGCAAGTTTTTTGATTCAAAACTAATCCAACATTCCAATACTTAACACGAGAGCTTTGTTTACTTCTTTCCGATGTTTTTCACCATTTCTTCCATATTTTTTCGCCATGCGTCTTGGTCGGCCCGCTCTTTTTCACGCTCTTGTTGAAATAGTTTGAAACGGGCTTCTATATTTTGTCGAGCCTCACGTTCTCTTTCTAGTTCCGAAAGCGATCAAACAAACGCATCCTAAAGTTTTGTGGGATCTTTTTAAATGTGACCCAATCTCCATAACATTGGTCAAATATATCCTTCACACGTTTTTTTTTATCGTTTTGTCTGTAAACCTACAATATTGAAAAAACCATATAAGTATATTACTCTATAATAACAAAGAACATCGATTCTTATCTACAGCAACCGCATATGAAATCTGGCAACCTGGGCGGCGACGGTTCATAAGGTTTTTATGTCATGTTTGTTGGATTATTCGGGTTCGTTTATGGGTCATCCGGTTCAGCATATGGGTCAGCGGGTCAGTTAATGTCATAACTTCTCAGCAGCCTTTGCAGCTATTAAAAAAACAGAGTAAAGATTCAAGCTAAAAATAATCAAATACGTCCAAGAAATATAAAAATAATGAAAAAAAGCATATGTGACGTGAAGATTTTGTTGAAGTTGCCACTCTCCTTGAAGAGTTGGTCAAGGTGAGGCTTGGAGTAGAGCACTCCTTCCATTCATGAGTAATTGCTCAACTGCAAGATAACAAAAATTACAATGCAATGGCACAAAGCTGGTGACTTCTGAAGTAATTTTAATACCCCTTTTGCTGATCAAGTTGAGGGTTAATATGTGCATTTCAAATCTCTAACACATAAAAATAGCTAGGCAGCATCTAACAGGTGATATAGAATTTCTCGTGACAAGCTACTGAATATTTTAGACATCTGATCAGTAATAAAAAACATTCTTTAAGTGATATAAACAGTCAAAAAAAATTGTGAATAAAGAACACCATAACATATTAGATCCAGCAAGCATGCTGATTATTACCAACACTATTTACTCAACTAAAAAACTATTATATTTTACCTTCAAGTTTGGATCCATAGTGCGTGTTATTACTAGAGGACCCTTATTGTTGAAAATAAACATGACCACCCATAGCTTCCACCCTTGGTGACAATAAAGGTTCTGATAAACAAATCTTGTTGTCATAAAAGAAACTCAAATGTTTTTCAGTTTCGATATAGATATTCAGACCATGAAGAAACAAAAAACTTACTGCCAAATAGAAGGCATATGAGAGTATCAACTGCTCTCCTGTTCCCCGTAATTCTGGATCCAAAACTATAATGCAACATGCCACTGATGACCAGTTTAGACTTCCAATACCCGCAAATATAATCTAGATGAGGCAGCCTTGCTATACCTAGTCAAATTGTGTATAAAAATGAAGAGAAAACTAATTTGTATCTACAATAAATCTACAGATGATTGAAAATTTTGAGATCACTCTATTGATTCGTCATTAGTAAATTAGGGCAATACACAAGCAAATGAGCAATAAATTGAAACTTAGGATATCTAATCAGCACCAACCATTTCTTTTACAAAAATGAATCCATTTAACAAATTACAATAACTAGGTTTATTTGCGAACGCGCGTTGCACGTGGGACCGAGGCTGAGACAACACCTTAAGAGCATTTGTAGTAGGTTCCCCATCTCTAGACCTACAGTTTAACCAAAATTTACCTTTTCCTAGATTTAACTTTCATTTTTTTTAAATCTCCAACACCACATTCCCCATACATCTCTATATACTTTTTTATTATTTCTTTCTCTTTCTTCCATTTGTAATCTGGACTATATTTTTTGTTCTAAAATTGATTTCTAATAAATTTTTATTGAAGTTTGACTATCAAATTCTTATTTTCAGGTTAACAGTAACCGAGTCGGGTTAACCCAACAAGAATGAAATCGGTCGGGTTAACTACAATTCAAATTGAAGCTTAAATAAACATAGGCCTGCCGTTCAAAAAATAAAATAAAATAAACATAGGTCTACACTGTACTGTTCTATACATATGCTATAAAATATAGAATCATAGAAGAAACAATCACATGAAGTTGGCTGCCAAATCAAATATTCAAACGTCAGATGAAACAATCACATCTACAACAATAAGCAATCAAAGACACAAGTTAACATCTGATCTGTAAGAAACTGTCAAACATAAACATAACACTCTAACAAGGGAGGAGGGAAATAGGGAGATTCTATGTATTTTCCCTAAAATTTGAAAATGGGGATGGGTTCTGTGAATGCCTAAGGTTGTTGACTTTGTCTGCACTATGATATTGGAAAACATTGAGGTTCGTATGTGGGAAATTGACACGTTAACTTTTTTAATCCATAGATGATTTAAGGTGATCAGCTACTGCTGATACCTTCACTTGAAATGTATGATGGGAACCAAAGTTAGTTTTTGAATTGCAGTTAGATAATGGAGACTTTAGCTAATGCTTTTCCACTATTGTGGTTATGTATCTTTTTCTTACCTGTAATTTGGTTCATCAATCATCTGTCTTCTATATGCTTGTGGTTTTCATGCAGATCCATCAGGCTTCATGTAACACCTGACTAATTAATTAAGGGTTTTCGTATATATTACGAAAATAAACATGGAATTATATGCAAATACTGTTGAATAATACGGGTGAATTAAAACTTTTACAATTTGAAAATAGTACAATTTGATATCTACGAAATTGCCGTTTTAAAATGACGACAAAAACAACGTGCAGAAGCTTTAATCTCGAGTGTTCGGTTCTTGTACGCTGCTTGATCTTCATCCGGGTACTCCTAATATTAACTTGTGATCAAAACCAACTCAAAGGTTAGCCTTGATACCTTAAACACTGGTTTAAACAAGTTTTCTTGCATCATACAGCAAAATAAAACAAATTTCCGGAATTGGTAGTTCTCACGGGCCGCGTGAACTTAATCACATTATGACGCGGGACGCTTCAACCTGTCGCGTGTCGCGACAACATCATGGTGACCCTTCGCGTGGCGCGGGGGTGCATGTTTTCCAGCAGGTCTGGATCTGTGACCTGCATTTTTCCAGCAACGCTATACTTTATGGAAACGGCCATAACTTTCATTCTACTTATCCGTTTTACGCGATTCTTTTTCCTACGCGACCGTAATTTAACTCTGCATCGTATGGAGTTAAAATCCGACATCCAGATTAACAAAATTCCAAACTTTTATTTCTTCGGCTTATTACCCTTTTTACCAAATTTTGACCCGTTCGATTTTTATCAAACAAACTTATTTGTTTGACCCCTATTTCTCATGAACCCTTTAAGTCCAATATTACCTATCATATCAGGTTCCAATTACGGATTTCTACGCATTATTAACCCATTTTTACTTATAGTCTTATTTTGACCCGTTAAGGGTATTTATGTCCTTTTAGGCATAAATCTCGCTCATTCATTTTAAGCACCATATTTTCACATTGATTCTCAAATGGTCTTCCACCACAATTATAATTGTGGTGGATTTATCGAACTAAAATACTTGTTCCAAATTTTATTCCCCGGATATATCATTTTACGGTAAGACGCGTTTTAAGGCGTTTAACCCTAGAAAGTTTATTCCTACAACTTTTATGCGCATCCGAGGGTTGAATGGTCATAATATAAGTTTCTAAACAACCTATAAGGGTCGTTTGCCCGGTTGACCCATCAGGGGCTTTTTGGTCGATTTTAGTCCTTCTTTTGTAACGAAGGACTTTCACTAATAGTTGACTAAAATATCACTTCTAACTACATCCTTATATTTGCGTACCTGGCTCGAGTCAACAAATAGACCCGATTTATACCTCGCTTTTATTATCACATATTCTATGGCGACGCAATTGTCCGAATCGCTAATCGCTCCTGTTAACACAAGGCTTGACAACCACATTAGTCGATATTGTCAAATGGTGTTATCATCACCATTTGACCCGTTTGGACTATATGCCCAACATTATCTATTTAATCAAAAACATTGTTTTTGATTTCCAACTCATACATCCATCCCGTCCCGGATTCTATTATCATACCCTTTTTCTTTTTAAATTCTTTTCTTACAAATTCAACCCATTTCGGCTTACGCCATAGGTATTCTTTTAACTTCGATTTACATTAGTCAACACTTGACAAATTTCCATTTTATCCCTTTTATCATTATTAGATTACACTACAAGGTAATCTTAACGGGAATTCATAATATTTAATCATTACATGATTCATTTACCGTTTTGCCCCTTTTTGCCATAAACCAAGGTTTTTATCATCTTTATATGTTCCGACTCGTATTGATCGCATCGGAAATTCATATTCTATATTTTCGTTATCGCATTTATATCGTATAGAAATAACAAGTATTCTACATAATTGTGTAAGTTTCACTTACCTTGCATCCCGAATACGCTTTTCCTTTATGCTTGACTCGTTCGTCCCGCTTTCTCCCCAAGCTTCACCTAGCTTGTTAAGCGCCAACTATCATTCATTATTCACAAGGTTGTTAGATTAGCCATCCCAAAACATGACTTTCACACCTTATGATTCTTTGACTATTTTTTTTCTCTTTAAACTCAACCATAAATCACGAGTTTAATTCTTGTGTCAAGACTCACTTCTAATCAATTATGAACTCTAAACAAAATCCCTATTTTGTTCAAGTGGTTCATTCATACGAGTTAGTATGGCGTTTATAAACACCAATGTAACATTAATTTCTTCAAATCAACTAAACCCATTTCATAGAAATTATGATTTATGTACCCAAACACCTAATTTGTTCAAGTACCTTGTTTCTACTATCAACTATGATGATTTCTAGCATAAACATATCATCATCTTCATTACAACATCAAAACCCACTTAGCACATAGTAGGGTAATTATCAAATTCCTAGTTTTAGTACTAATTCATCAAGTTTTCAACTAGGGTTTGTTTCTAAGCATGAATTTCATCCTAGTTTCACCCAAACATAAATCATTCAAGCTTGAATTTCGATTTTCACAAGTTCATCAAAAATCTCAACTTCATAAACATCAAAAATTTGACATACCTTACGATCCCCACAACTAGGTGATCGTTTCTATGTATTCATGCATCGATTTTGACCTTGAATCAGGCTTCAATTTGATGTTTTGTTGAGTTCTAGGGTTTCACCCTTTTCTGGTCGCTCCTGGAGATCGATCCAGTGTGTGGTGTGTTTTTCTTTTTATTAATAATAATTTGTTTCCTTTTCAACGGTTTTGGTCCCTCAAGTTCAGATTTTGTTAAGATCGGAGGCTCTCATGATTGTGTTTGTTTGTGTAAATTGAACAGTCAATGAGTATGAAAACATGTTAAGTGCAGCGGAAATGAACAACAAACTTTATAAACACAATCAAAGAGGAAAATAATTTGCTATACACATAATTTGCATTAGTCGAAAGATTACAAAGTCAATCAAAAGATTACAAAGCATGTTTACAAGCTAAGCTCCCCCTCAGCCTGATACCCCAAGGATGGTTGCACACAAGATGAAAGGATTGGAGTAGAGGAGAAGAACTCGCTCAGTCAATCAAATGTAACAGTACAGAGTACTGTTACATTTATAGGCAAACCAAACCACTGGTGTACCTCAGCTGACGTCACCATGAAAGCGACGTCTAACAGCCTAACAACCTGTATCTACTGTCCTTACACAAACACTGCTAAACCTAACCACTGACTACACATAAAACAGATAATTCACTAAACAGCTGCTCTTCCTTTATGTCAATGCTTTAATCAAGGTTGATCAGTCCTTGACAGGGCAGTGTTTTGTCATCAGCAGTTTGTACCAGCAGTGCTTAGTTTCCAGCAGTTTTTGAGCTTCATCAGTAGTTATGCTGAGCAGCAGTCGTATCCGGGCAGTGGATATAAGTCCATCAGCTGTTGTAATCACTTCCAAGGGAGAAGACTTAGTATAAACAGCTGCTTATTGTGAATCCACTGTTGTGACCTGGTTTTGGCTTTACATTATCTGTTCCTCTGGTAGGGTTCAATCCTAACAATCTCCCCCTGGAACAGATAATGCCAAAACCTGTCATTATTCTGGATCTTTATTGCTCATCACAAGTTCCCTTGCTTTTCTTTTGAATTCTTCTTCAAATGCTTTGGAACTTGTATCATCTTCATCCCGGCACAGTGTAAGTTCAAGGAGATCCTGCAAATCTTGAACACTAAGGCCTAGTGCTTCTTTCCTTGATATGTACTTCACATCTCCATTGGATCTGACAATAGTCAATACATGGGTCTTTTGATCAGACATCCACTTTAGTACTTTCGAACCCAATGGATTTCTTGGGAGAGATTTATTTGAGGATGAGCTTTGGGATATTGGCCTTGAGAAAAATTGTAAAGCAGTATCCTGAACTTCAGACATTCTTTTGAAAGCTTCTTCTATGACTTCATTTGCTGCAGCTATATCTTCTGCAACCTCTTTGTCAATCAGCTCTTGTCTTTGTTGTTGATCAATCTCAATGTCTGGGATATCTGCTGAACTATGTGGTGATGCAGGCTTGGTTAACACCCTCTTAAAAAGGTTTTGAAGCTTTTCTGAGCTCTCTTCTTTTAGACCCATTTTCTTGATGGCTTCTGTGAAGTACTCAGCTTCCTTTTCTTTAACCTCTTCACTGGTCAACTGTTCTTTTCCTTCTTGGTTTGTCACAAAAGTTGACCGGAACAGTGTTTTGAGGTTTTCTATCTGCTGTTCAAGCTTCATTCTTTGTTCATGCTTCTTTGAGGTGCTTGAAACAGTTATCTTTCTTTTCTTTAGCCTTTCATAGGCTTCATCAGTCTGCTGTTTTGACCATTTTGATATGGCTTCAGCAGTGTCCATTTTTGCATCCACCAGCTCCTTTTTCTTTCTCTTATACTCAGTAGTTAGGTCAGCAATGAGCCTTTTGAATTTGTTCCAGTTTGAAGCATTCTTCTTCTTTGTAGGATCATTCTTGATTTTCTCAATCCTTTCTGCCTCATGCTTTAGAGCGACTATTGGCCATTCTTCGAACTGTTGTTCTTCAGCAGGATAGAATTTCTCTTTCATGATGTAGGCTAGATATTGTTTTCTTAACTTTTTCTTTTGATCAGCCTTTTCTTTGATTAGGTCTTGTGCAAATTCTTCTATCTGTTTTACTTTTGTGAAGTAGAACTCCAGTCTTTTAGCAATGCCATCTTCGCTTAAACGTTCACGTTCACTCTCAACTTTAGCTCTTAGTTTAGATTGCCTTGCCTTGATTTTGAGGTAATCATCCATATTATCTGGTGACATGTAACCTATGAGTGAGGAGAATCTTCTTTTTGAAGGATCTTCTTCTGTATAGAATTGCCTCATCTCATTTTTGATAGCTTCAAGTTCCAGTGGATGTTGTGCAGCATTAGGATCATGTAAACCCTCATCGGCAGAGATTGGCTTTCTTTTTCTATTGAAGAGCTTTGGTTGTGATGTAGGAAAGGTGAGAGCAGTGGTGGATGACTGACTAACAGCTGTTGAAACAACTGGTGTCTCAACATCTGTTGTCATTACAACTGCTGATATGTCAGCAGTTGTCTTCTACTTTTGAGCAGGGGATGATGGTGGTGAGGTAGTTTTTGATGATGGTGATGGTGGTGGTGAATCATCATCTGATATGAGATTCCTTCTCCTCTTTAATGAAGAAAGGGCAGATGATGTTTTGGGTGGATCAGTGGTTTGGATGATGGAGAGTGTTTGACAAACAACTGTTGAAACAACTGGTGCTTCAACCGCTGCTGTCATTACAACAGATGTTGTAACATCTGTTGTCTTCTGTTTTATGACAGGAGGCAGTGGTGATGGTGTGATTGTAGATGATGGTGGTAGAGCAGTAGTTATGGTGGTGTGTGGTAGAGTGGTGTGTGTTGAAGGTGTGTGTGTTGATGACATGGCAGCTGTTTGGCTACTGTCAGCAGTTTTTGTAACTACTGGTGTATCAGCTGTTTGACTAACAGGTTTTGAGACCTGTTTTTCCTTTTCTTTTTCTTTTTCAGGCTCAATACAAAGGCCATGTTCTATTCCCATTTTATTCATTTTTCCCAACAGCTTGTTATTCTCCCCCTTTTTGGCATTATCTGAAGGGGGGTTAACAAGAAATGATATGGAAGAAGGAACTTTGCCAGAGGCACTTTGAATGCTAGCCTTTATAGCCTTGATATCTGCTTGAGTATCTTTAAACCTTGATTCCACCATGTTGGTCAGCATTTGTACTTGATTAGCATGCTTTTTATCAGCCATAAGTTGCTGTGCTTCAAGCATGGGTTGAAAAATATTCCAAAGCTCATTTGCAGCAAATGCATGTTGTGCAGGTGCTTGAGCAGGAACAGCAGTGGCTTGTGCTTTTTGAGCTTTTAAAATCTCTTGCACCATATTCTTTATTTCAGCAACTGAATCTTCAAGTTTTTCAACCCTATCCGTCAATTCCTGATATTTTGAATCATCACCTACTTTAGTAGGATCATCTGAATCCCCACCAGCAGTGGTTATATCAATGTTTGACTTATGAACTGAGTCCTAAAAATCACCCATTGATGCCCCTTGTTCTTGGTACTGGGGACTTCTTTCTTCAGCACTCGATAAACCTTTGATGGTACCAGTGGTTAGATCCAACTCACTGGTGGTTACCGAAGTTGCCATGGAAGAAATTGCCTTCAAGGGAGTCTTACTTATGAAACAACTGTCCAACTGAAGATCTGTTGATCCACCAGTTGTAGTTGCTGCTCCACTTGAACTACCACCGAGAGTTACTTGTAACTCTGGGGGTGTAACCTCCTCAATTGTTGCTGGGATAGCAGGAGTAGTAGCATCAGACCCAGTCACTTGTGGGGGGTATACTCTCAGTGATAGGTGATAGAA
The DNA here is from genome assembly GCA_030545235.1 of Helianthus tuberosus. NCBI lineage: Eukaryota > Viridiplantae > Streptophyta > Magnoliopsida > Asterales > Asteraceae > Helianthus > Helianthus tuberosus. The sequence goes on from JARYGA010060934.1 coordinate 152,789, forward strand.
AGGAACTGGTTTGTGTCTGAGCTATAGCAGCTGCATGCAACAAAGGTAGCATGGATTGTGGCATTATGATTGGTGAGGGTATAGGTGTTGAAAGAGACATGTCCTTGGGATCAGGACTGAGGAAGATGGATCCGAGTGGATTCAGAGCTTCATATTGTGGTGTCCATGTGCTTACAACCTGATCCTTTTGTGAGGATGCAGGAGGAGTTTTAGGCAAAGGTGGAGATCTTTCTACCAACTGCTATGAGGAAGTAGCAACAGTGGTTTGTGGTGACTTTTGTGTTGTCACAGGCATTTCCTCTGGGATCTCATCTTCCAGAGTTGCCTTTGTTTTGGGTTTGGTGGGTTTTCTGGATGTTTTTCTTTT
>JARYGA010060935.1:0-55190 GCA_030545235.1 Helianthus tuberosus
ATTGTGAACCTTACGCCTTTTTTACTCTCTGATCGAGGTTCTCGGCATTGAAAAATCTTCGTAAACTAAATCACACGTGTATGTATTGACATTTAAGAGATATACAGTCAAGAAATTCAAGAGCAATGGTGATATATATGCGGATTAGACACCGAAAAATAAACACTCAAAAATGGCCATAATTTAAGGAATGTTTTTAGTGACGGCATAAGATTCCTAATTGATGCAGAAAGGTCTGGTGGGAAGAAAAGCTGCTTCCAGGAGGTTGTCAAGTGTTTTCGATCGACGATTCCATTCTTGGGTGGTTAGTCTGGCCCTTGTTCCTGTAACTCGAATCCTAGCCCGGTATATCGCATTTTAGTTTTACACCATTGTAAACCTTACGCCTTTTATACTCTCTGATTGAGGTTCTCGGCGTTGAAAAATCTTCGTAAACTAAATCACACGTGTATATATTGACATTTAAGAGATATACAGTCAAGAAAATTAAGAGCAATGGTGATATATATGTGGATTAGACACCAAAAAATAAACACTCATAAAATGGCTACAATTTAAGGAATGTGTTTAGTGACGGCATCAGATTCCTAATTGATGGAGAAAGGTCTGGTGGCAAGAAAAGTTGCTTCCAGGAGGTTGTCAAGTGTTTTCGCTCGACGATTCCATTCTTGGCTGGTTGGTTTGGCCCATGTTCCTGTAACTTGAATCCTATCCCGGTATATCCCATTTTAGTTTTACACCATTGAGAACCTTACGCCTTTTTTACTCTCTGATCGAGGTTCTCATCATTGAAAAATCTTCATAAACTAAATCACACGTGTATATGTTGACATTTAAGAGATATACAGTCAAGAAAATCTAAAGCAATGGTGATATATATGAGGATTAGACACCAAAAAACAAACACTCAAAAAATGGCTACAATTTATGTAATGTGTTTAGTGGTGGCATCAGATTCCTAATTGATGGAGAAAGGTCTGGTGGCAAGAAAAGCTGCCTCCAGGAGTTTGTCAAGTATTTTCGCTCGACGATTTCATTCTTGGGTGGTTGGTTTGGCCCTTTTTCCTGCAACTCGAATCCTAGCCCGGTATATCCCATTTTAGTTTTAAACCATTGTGAACCTTACGCCTTTTTTACTCTCTGATCGAGGTTCTCGGCATTGAAAAATCTTGGTAAACTAAATCATACATGTATATGTTGACATTTAAGAGATATACAGTCAAGAAAATCAAAATCAATGGTGATATATATGAGGATTAGACACCAAAAAATAAACACTCAAAAAATGGCTACAATTTAAGGAATGTGTTTAGTGACGGCATCAGATTCCTAATTGATGGAGAAAGGTCTGGTGGCAAGAAAAGCTGCTTCCAGGAGGTTGTCAAGTGTTTTCGCTCGACGATTCCATTCTTGGGTGGGTGGTTTGCCCCTTATTCTTGTAACTCGAATCCTAACCCGGTATATCCCATTTTAGTTTTACACTATTGTGAACCTTACGCCTTTTTTACTCTCTGATCGAGGTTCTCGGCATTGAAAAATCTTCGTAAACTAAATCACACGTGTATGTGTTGACATTTAAGAGATATACAGTCAAGAAAATTCCAGAGCAATGGTGATATATATATGCGGATTAGACACAAAAAATTAAACACTCAAAAAATCGATACAATTTAAGGAATGTGTTTAGTGACGGCATCAGATTCCTAATTGATGGAGAAAGGTCTGGTGGCAAGAAAAGCTGTTTCCAATAGGTTGTCAAGTATTTTCGCCCAACGATTCCATTCTTGGGTAGTTGGTTTGGCCCTTGTTCCTGTAACTCGAATCCTAGCCCGGTATATCCCATTTTAGTTGTACACCATTGTGAACCTTACGCCTCTTTTACTCTCTGATCAAGGTTCTCGACATTAAAAAATCTTGGTAAACTAAATCACACGTGTATATGTTGACATTTAAGAGATATACAGTCAAGAAAATCAAGAGCAATGGTGATATATATGCGGATTAGACACCAAAAAATAAACACTCAAAAAATGGCTACAATTTAAGGAATGTGTTTAGTGACGGCATCAGATTCCTAATTGATGGAGAACGTTTGGTGGCAAGAAAAGCTGCTTCCAGCAGGTTCTCAAGTGTTTTCGCTCGACGATTCCATTCTTGGGTGGTTGGTTTAGCCCTTGTTCCTGTAACTCGAATCCTAGCCCGGTAAATCCCATTTTAGTTTTACACCATTGTGAACCTTACGCCTTTTTTACTCTCTGATCGAGGTTCTCGGCATTGAAAAATCTTCGTAAACTAAATCACATTTGTATATGTTGACATTTAAGAGATATACAATAAAGAAAATCAAGAGCAATGGTGATATATATGAAGATTTGACACAAAAAAATAAACTCTCAAAAAATGGCTACAATTTAAGTAATGAGTTTAGTGACGGCATCAGATTCCTAATTGATGGAGAAATGTCTGGTGGCAAGAAAAGCTGCTTCCAGGAGGTTATCAAGTGTTTTCACTCGACGATTCCATTCTTGGGTGGTTGGTTTGGCCCTAATTCATGTAACTCGAATCCTAGCCCGGTATATCCCATTTTAGTCTTACACCATTGTGAACCTTACGCCATTTTTACTCTCTGATCGAGGTTCTCGGCATTCAAAGATCTTGGTAAACTAAATTAACGTGTATATGTTGACATTTAAGAGATATATAGTCAAGAAAATCAAGACCAATGTTGATATATATATATATATGCGGATTAGACACCAAAAAATAAACACTTAAAAAATGGCTACAATTTAAAGAATGTGTTTAGTGACGGCATCAGATTCCTAATTGATGGAGAAAGGTCTGGTGGCAACAAAAGCTGCTTCCAGGAAGTTGTCAAGTGTTTTTGCTCGACGATTCCATTCTTAGGTGTTTAGTTTGGCCTTTGTTCATGTAACTCGAATCCTAGCCCAGTATATCCCAATTTAGTTTTACACCATTGTGAACCTTACGCCTTTTTTACTCTCTGATCGAGGTTCTCGGCATTGAAAAATCTTCGTAAACTAAATCACACGTGTATATGTTGACATTTAAGAGATATACAGTCAAGAAAATCAAAAGCAATGGTAATATATATGCGGATTAGACACCAAAAAAGAAACACTTAAAAAATGGCTACAATTTAAGGAATGTGTTTAGTGACGGCATCAGCTTCCAAATTGATGGAGAAAGGTCTGGTGGCAAGAAAAGCTGCTTCCAGGAGGTTGTCAAGTGTTTTTGCACGACGATTCCATTTTTGGGTGGTTAGTTTGGCCGTTGTTCCTTTAACTCGAATCCTAGTGCGGTATATCCCATTTTAGTCTTACACCATTGTGAACCTTACGCCTTTTTTACTCTCTGATCTGGTTCTCGGCATTCAGAAATCTCAGTAAACTAAATTAACGTGTATATGTTGACATTTAAGAGATATATAGTCCAGAAAATCAAGACCAATGTTGATATATATATGCGGATTAGACACCAAAAAATAAACACTAAAAAATGGCTACAATTTAAAGAATGTGTTTAGTGCTGGCATCAGATTCTGCTGGGATTGAACCCTATCAAAGGAACAGATAATTAAAGCCAAAACTGGGTCAGAGCAGTGGATCCAGAATAAGCAGATGTTACATACAAGTCTCTCCCCTTGAAAGTGGTTTTAACATCTGCTGACCTCCTATCTACTGATCTTGCAAACTGCTGACCTACAAACTGCTGATCTTGTAAAGGCCTGATGAAAGACTAAAGCTCTGTTGTTCAATCTACTGCCTTGAGTCAAGCTCTGCTGATCCGGACAAGTACTGCTGGGTTCACATCAGTGGAAGGATGCAGCAGTAGTTTATTATGTCTTTATGTAATGTAATGTAATAGCAGTAGTTAGCATAGCAGTGTTTGTATTGATCTGAGGTTAGAGTTTGTTAGGAGGTTAGATGTCACTTTCATGGTGACGTCAGCATTAGATGCTCAGTGGTTTGCTAGTGCCTATAAATAGAACAGTGCTCTGTACTGTTCTATTAGCTCTTTGCAAAATCGTCTTCTCTGCATGAACAAACACTGAGCTCTGGCTGAGGGGGAGTTTGTATTCAACATTGCATTGTAATCGTAATTGAAATAAATTCAATCTTTCGGTTCTTTGTGAAAAGTGTTTGATCAAAGCAATACTCTCGTTTGATTGTACGCAAAGTTTGTTTCCATCTTAATTCCGCTGCACAACTCATCCATCTTCATTCTAATTCAAACATAAAATACAATCAAAACCAAACTTAGATCCAACAATAACAATTGGTATCAGAGCTAGGACAGTCAAATTTGATTTAACAATCATTTTGACGTAAATAGTTCAACTCATAAAAGTTGATACTGATAGTTTGTTCGTTTGTGTTGAAAAACAGAGCAAGGTTTAATCACCATCAAAGTTGATTAATCAGTGTCTGTAAAACAACCAGGATGACGTCACAATCACAAGATGATAAGAATAACATTGGCTCACTTTTTAAACCACCCATGCTTAAACGTAATGAATACAACATCTGGGAGAGAAGGATGGGTCACATCCTTTCTCAACAGAACACTGGATGTTGGAGGTCTGTTGTTTTTGGTCCCCATGTTCCTATGGTGCCAAGTGCTGAGGACGCAAAGAAGTTCGTTCCTAAACCAACTGAAAACTATACTGAAACTGATTTTCAAAAGTTTGAACTCGATGCCAAAGCATTTAGCATCATAGCATCCGCATTATCCAATGAGATCTATGCTGGACTGTTACACTGTAACAGTGCCAAAGAGCTATGGGATGCGTTGAAGGAACAGTTTGGGGGGACAGAAGAAGTCATTGAGAACAATAGGGAAATTCTGAATCAGCAGTATGAAACATTCTGTCACATCAAGGGTGAATCACTGACTCAGCAATTTGAGCAATTCAGTTGTCTCATTAGTGAACTAAGGCTTGTTAAAGTAACTTTTCCAAATTCAACTCAAAATAGCAGGTTCCTTAGGTCACTACCAGAAAAATGGGACACCATAGCTTTTGTCACTAGAAACTCTGCTGAGTTCAAAGATCTGACCCTGACCCAACTTCATGGTAGACTCCTGACCTATGAAAGGGAGTTGAACCAGAAAAAGAAGTTGCAAGAGTCTGGAAAAGTTGCTGATGATTATTCATTCGGTAACACAACTCTTTTTGGTCAGGAAGAATCTGGTAGCAGTAGTAAGGATCAGGGTTATGATCACTTCATTGATATAACTGCTGGTGGAAATTTTAACAACCCTGATCCTCACTCTGCAAATTATGCTTTTACTGCAAATTGTGAAAACCAGATGTCAGATAACTTGTGCTTTGAACTAATTGATTTGCAACACTTTGATCCCACTGACTTAGAAGAGATGGACATTTTGCATCAATTGGCTTTGCTTAGTGTAAGAACAACCAAATTCTACAAAAGAACAGGGAGAAAATTCCCAGAGTTACATGGGAGTTTAAGGGTGGGGTTGGATAAATCTAAAATCAAATGTTACAAGTGCAATAGGCTAGGTCATTTTGCTAGGGAATGCAGGAGTCAAACTACTGGTCCTATAATTACTCATCCCAGCTCAAATCCTAGACCACAAAATCAAAGCACTGTTCACTATACCCAATATACCCCTGCAGCCCATGTTAACACTGCTCACTATGCTGCAACCCCTGTGCCTATGCATTATATCCAAACCACTGTTCCACAAATTCAGTATGTTCAAACCCCTGTCCCCCAGGCACAAGTGCAACCTGTTGCACCTCAAACAGCTGCTCCAGCAGTGGTACAACCAGATCAGCAAAGCTTTTTCACTCAAGGCTTTGTTGACTGGAACAGCATGCCTGATGAGCTTGGTGATGAAAATTTTGCACTCTATGCTTTTAATGAACCTTCTAATGATGAATTTTGTTTGATGGCATTAGAGTCAATACCAGAGGGGGTAGAAACTGAAGGTGAACAGCTAAGTGCTGAAACAGTGGATGAGGTGACTGAAGCAGTTGTTAAAGCAGTTGCTGGTGAACTGCTGCTGGGAGAAAATTCAGAAACCCTGATTGAACCACTGACAGACCCCTGGTCCAAAGAGGACAAAGAAGAAGAGGAAGAGAAGAGAGCAGGTGAGAAAGAAGTAAGAGCTGATGATGAAGAAAATCATCAATGTGATTGTGCAATGATGGCTGCTGCCAAGGTATCTCCTCAAGTTCTTGAAAAACTGTGTTCTGACAATTGCATTATTGCTTTTGCTAACATCAAAGAGGTAAATGAAAACCTTCGGGATAAAATCTTAACTGATGAAGTCAAATTTGAAAGATCTTTAAAAGAACTTAAAAACAAATTGACTGAAAAAGAGAAAGAGGTCAGCAGTCTGAAAGAAGAGCAGAGCATAACCAAAACCCAACTCCAAACTATGGTAGAAAAATACCAGGTTTGCAAAAAGGAGTTGGAGTCCACCCAGATCACCTGTGAAAAATGGGTGGAATCATGCAAAGGGTATGAGGTTATGCTTGAGAAACAGATTAAAAGCAATGTAAAATTTGGTGTTGGTTATAGAAAACATGATGATGAAAACACTGCTTTTGAAAAATCTGTTCAAACCACTGACGAAACAACTGAGTACATTCCCACAAACAAGAATGGCCAAGAAGTGAAAATCACTGACAAACTTGGTAACAAAATCACACTTGACAGACCAATGGGATCCTCTACTTTTGAGGAGATTGAGAAATACCAGTTTAAACCCACATGGTCTGATGAGTGTGACATTCTTGAAATTTTCAAGCCCATGGACTTTACAACCACTGACGGTGTTAAAGCTCCAAAAGCAAAAGTCATTCCTCTTAAGGACATCCCAACAGAGGTTAAAAACTCTGTTGCAAAGGAGTCTGAGAAGAGAAAGAAGAGAGAAAAGGTCAATAACTTGTTTTGTGAATTTTGTGAGAAAAGAAATCATCTAACAAAAGACTGTTTTCATTTAAAATCATACGATCTAAACAAAACAAGTGTCATTGTTCCTACTGAAAGCTGCATTGTCTGTGGTAAATCAAACCACAAAACTCAAGCATGTGTGTATCTCAAAAACTTTGATGTAAAAAAGAATGAATACACTGCTAAAACATCCTTGAGTCCATCAACATCATCTGTCAAATTCACCAAGAACCAACCACTGTTTGTGCCAGTTCAAACAGCTGTCACAAAACAGCTGAACCAAACATCTGTCAAAAGAGATGTTTAGGTTACTGATGCACCCCCTGCAAATCAATACAGAAGAGGTAAGGGACAACCACAACCATCTTACCAAAGGATTCCACACGTTTATGAGACCTACAAAAGGCCCTCTAAACCTAAAGTGAATAGGCATCCTTTTGGTTATCAACAGGTGATTGGTCAAGACCCCCAACAGTGGTTAGCAAGAAACAGTCCTAAAACTGTCCAAACCCCTGACCTAACCACTGTCCATCAATGTGCATCCATCCCAGACACTGTTGAGACCCCATCCAAAGCCTTAGTGGCTTTGGAAACCCTAATGAACTAATCCTTTTACTTCATGTGCAGGGAGCTTCTGCCTGCTTAGATAGCCTTTGGTATGTTGATAGTGGAGGCTCCAGGCACATGACTGGATGTAAAGCCCTACTCAAAGATTTCAAAATCTATGGAGGGGGTGATATATCCTTTGGGAATAACAGTAAAGGGAAAGTTCTGGGGTCTGGTACAATACAGTCTGGCAATGTAAAATTTGAAAATGTCAATCTGATAGACAGTCTGAAATTCAACCTCCTGAGTGTTTCACAAATGAGTGACAAGGGGTATGGGTCATTCTTCACAAAGGAGTGTTGTAGGATTGTTGGACCAGAAATGGTCAAAAAGATTGAAGCAATAATAAAAACTGGTCAAACAAAACTTTTGCTCAAAGAAGTGGCAATGTTTATGTTGTTGATATGTTAAAAGAGTGTCCCAGAGCTGATGCATGTCTGTTCTCAGCTGCCTCTAACAAAGAGACAAAACTTTGGCACAGAAGACTGGGGCACACAAATCTCAAGACAATCACTGAAATTTCAAAAAATGGTTTGGTAAGAGGCCTACCACAAAAATTGTTTTCATGTCCTGAGCATTGTGTTTCCTGTTTAAAAGGAAAACAGCATAAAAGCTCTTTTAAGTCCATTGAAGAGTCCAAAACAACCCAGTGTTTGCAAATGCTGCACATGGATTTGTTTGGCCCAGTTCAAGTCATGAGTCTCAAAAAGAAAAGATATTGTTTGGTTATTGTTGATGACTTCTCTAGGTTTACATGGACTTTCTTTTTACACTCAAAAGATGAGACTGCAGGCATTTTGCAAGACTTTGTGACACAGGTTGAAAAGCAATTTGACCTTCCAGTAAAAGTCTTCAGGAGTGACAATGGCACAGAATTAAAAAATAAGGAGTTGGATGCCTTCTGTGTGAAGAAAGGGATTGTAAGGCAGTAGAGCATCCCTAGAACACTAGAACAAAATGGGGTAGTTGAAAGAAAGAACAGAACTTTGATTGAGGCTGCCAGAACCATGCTTGCTGATTTAGGTTTGCCATTAACATTCTGGGCAGAGGCAGTAAACACTGCTTGCTATGTCCAAAACAGAGTTTTAATAAACCCCAGGCACAAAAAGACTGCTTATGAAATTCTGTATAAAATCAAACCACTGATCTCATACTTCAAGGTATTTGGCTGCCCATGCTTTATTTTGAACTTAAAAGATTCCATTTCAAAATTTGCTGCCAAAATTGATTGTGGTTATCATCTGGGATACTCAACCACTGCCAAGGCCTACAAAGTGTTTAATACACGGACCAAGGCAGTGGAGGAGACCTTGAATGTAAAGTTCAATGAACTTTCATCAATGAAAATCCCAGCAAATCCTGCAGATCTGTTTGATCTTGATAAATTCTCTTTTGAAAATACTGTTGTCAAGACTAACAGTGCAGGTCCATCAAAGGATTCAACACCAGACTATGGGTATGAAATCATCATCCCTCAAAGGTCTACCAAAATGGGAAGAGCAGCAGATGTTCAAAATAGTTTTCAAAGCTCAACCACTGCTACCTCAACAGTTGTTGACCAAAGTAGCCCCTTAACCACTGCTTCCACATCAACAAACACTGCTGACAAAAGTCCCCAAACAGTGGATAAAAGTCAGCATGTGTCCTCACCTTTACCTCCTATTCCACCACCTTTTGAAGCCACTGTTGGGTCATCAAAGTCACCAGCAGTGGTTAGCTCAGATGATACACATTTGCAGCCTTCACCAACAAATGCCATCATTCCATACCAAGGAGATTTAATCTACTTGAGATCTCATCCACCAGACCAAATCATTGGCAACATCAATGAAGGGGTGCTTACAAGAAGCCAAACCTAAAACATTTGTCTTTTTGCTGGTTTTCTATCACTCCATCAGCCAGTCAAGTACCAAGAGGCACTGAAGGACAACAGCTGGGTAGAAGGCATGCAAGAGGAGCTCCAACAGTTTAAAAGACAACAAGTATGGGAGCTTGTACCACTGTCAGAAGAGGTTAGTCCCATCGGCACAAAGTGGGTCTTCAAAAACAAAACTGATGAAAGGGGCATTGTTGTCAAGAATAAAGCCAGGCTTGTGGTTCAAGGTTACAGACAGGAAGAGGGGATTGATTATGATGAAACATTTGCCCCTGTAGCAAGATTGGAAGCTATAAGACTGTTCCTGGCCTTTGCTGTCAACCACAACATGAAGGTGTTCCAAATGGATATCAAAAGTGCTTTCCTCTATGGTACAATTCAAGAAGAGGTGTATGTGTGTCAACCTCCAGGTTTTGAGGATCCATTTTATCCAGATCATGTCTACAGGCTAAACAAAGCCTTGTATGGCCTGAAACAAGCACCTAGAGCCTGGTATGAAACTCTTTCCAACTTCCTACTCTCAAATGGTTTCAAAAGAGGTACCATTGATAAAACACTGTTTCTAAAATGGAAAGGGAAGGATTTAATGATTGTCCAAATTTATGTGGATGACATTATTTTTGGAAGCACATGTAACAAAATGTGTGAAGAGTTTAGGGAACTCATGACAGCTGAGTTTGAAATGAGTGCAATGGGTGAGCTGCAATGCTTTCTTGGTCTCCAAGTTCAGCAAATGCAAAATGGAACTTTCATTCATCAAAGCAAATATGCTAAAGAACTTTTAAACAAATTTGATATGAATGATTGTAAACCATGCAGCACACCCATGGCAACAAATAAGCTTGTCATGTCTGATGAAAAGGATGAGCTAATTGACCAAACACTTTATAGAAGCATGATTGGGTCTTTATTGTACCTAACTGCATCTAGACCAGACATCATGTTTGCAACATGTGTCTGTGCAAGAAGTCAATCAGCTCCCAGAAAATCAAATCTCATTGCTGTAAAAAGGATCTTCAGATACATAAAGGGTGCTCCCACACTTGGTATCTGGTATCCAGCTAATGGGAATATCAAGCTTTCAGGTTTTTCAGACAGTGACTTTGCTGGATGTCACACCACAAGGAAGTCCACTTCAGGAGGGTGCCAGTTTCTAGGCGATTGCTTGGTTTCTTGGCAAAGCAAAAAGCAAGCAGCTGTTTCAACATCCACTGCTGAAGCTGAATACATTGCTGCTGCAAGCTGTACAGCCCAACTCATGTGGCTTCAAAATCAGTTGCTGGATTTTGGTATCACTGCCTTAAAGACACCACTCATGTTGGATAGCCAGGCAGCAGAAAATATCATCAAAAATCCAGTTTCCCATTCAACCACCAAACACATCGACATCAGACATCACTTTGTGAGGGATTGCTATGAAAAATGTTTGATTTCTCTGCATCATGTTCCAACTAAAGACCAGATGGCAGATGTGCTCACAAAAGCATTAGATACTGCCACCTTTGAAAGTTTGGTCTCTAGGATTGGCATGCTAAACATGGAATAACAAGCAACATCTTGTTTTTCTATGAATAAAAGCATTAAAATGTTTTCAGAAAATCAAAAATCCATCTTTAAAAATAGCTAAAAATGAAGCTTTCATTAAAATCCTTAAAAGTCTGCCATAACCACTGCTTGTTCAAAAGTCTGCTCTACTTCAAAGTCTGTCCACTGCTGAAAGCCATCCCCTGTCCTCTCATTTCCTTGATAAACTCTGTTGTTCAAAAGCAGTGTCTTATCCACTGATATGCTATCCACTGATAGTGAAAATCATCCACTGCTTCCATTTTACCGTTGTAACCACTGCCTTCCTCAGAATCTTTCATAAAAGTACTGTCCTTCATTTCACCAGGGGTTGGCATGTGGGCAGTACATAGTGGTCAGACCTTTTGTAATCGCTGCCACGTCAGCATTCACTTTTTCTCTATAAAACCCCCACTTCACATCAAAAACAGGGTTTTACTGTCGAATTGAATTCTCAAAAATTCTCTTCTCAAAGTAGTTTTTCTTCAAATTCCTTCACAATTTTCTTCGATCATCATCTCCAAAATGACAAAATCGAAGTCATCTGCAAAACCCACTTCCAAATCAACATCCAACCAAGCCTCTCCAAAGGCAAAATCCACTGAAATTCCACACAAATCATCTCACAATCTTCTGGGTCTTCTCACAAAACCCGGCACCATAAATATCTTCAACTCCATCATTGATACCATATCTGCATCAAAGTACAAAACTTTGTTAACAGCATATGCACCAATTTACTTGACTACCCAAAGAGAGTTTTGGAAGAATGCAACCCTTGAAAAACAAGGAGACACTGTAATAGCCATCAACTCTGCTCTAAAGGGTAAAGCCGTCAAGATTACACCACAATCCATCTCAGAGGTCTTTCAACTCGACGATCAGGAAGGTAAATTTACTTTTCCCAAAAACGAGTTAAAAAATGATTTTCTGGAAAGAGGGTATAATGCAGAAATGAAAAAGGACGCCTTACAAAAAGGTTACTTCCCTTCTGCAACAAGGTTTTTATTTCATACCCTTCTAATGTGTGTTTCAAACAAAACCACTGCTTTTAATGAAATACCATTAAAAATTCAAAATCTGGGATATGCTATTCTTCAGGAAGAAAATTTTAATTATTCCCGGGAAATTTTTAATGATCTGGTTAAAAATGTTGAAACAAAATCATTCTTACTGTTTCCACGATTTCTAAGTTATTATTTTGAAAAGAAATTCAGTAGGAATGATATTTCTGAAATAAACCAAGGTGACTCTTTACAAATGCACAGCTTAACTGCTGAAACTTTTACAAGAATGTCAACACCTTGCAAAACACAAGCAGAGGTGCCTGAGCAGAATTTAGCAGCTACCACTGCTCCTCAGGTATCTGCTGCTGAGCCCACTGCTCAAGGTGATCAAAGTAGCAAAACAACTGCTTTGAAACCCACACCTAAAATCACCAAAAAGCCACAGAAAAGGAAAACTCAAAAACCCCCAAAACCTATCAAAAAGGCAACTCTGGAGGATGAGATACCAGAGCAACTGTCTGTGACAAAACAAAAGTCACAAGAAACCACTGCTACTTCTTCCTCACAGCAGTTGGTACAAATATCTCAACCCATAACCGAAACTCCTCCTGCTTCTTCTAAAAAAGAACAGGTTGTACACATAGGGACTCCACACTATGATGCTCTGGAATCACTCGCTTCCATCATCCACAGCCCAATGCCCGGGGCAAATTCTCTATCTACACCAAACATCACATCCACAATTCCCCCACCAACTAAACTTCTGTTGGATGCAATTGATTTGAACCAGGCACTAACCAGTCCTTATCAATCACCTATCAATGAGAATATACCTCAACAAATGACTGGGTCTGATGTATCAATCTTTGATAATCCACCAACACAACCTGAGGAGGTTACACCCCTTGAGTTACAATAACTCTTGGTGGTAATCCAAGTGAAGCAGCCACTACAAATGTTGAACCCATTGGTTTACATTTGGACAGTGGTTACATCAATAAGACTTCCTTGGAGGCAATTCCTTCCATAGCACCTCTGCCAACCACCAGTGGATTTGTTTTAACCACTGGCAACATCAAAAGGTTGTCAAGTGTTGAAGGAAGAAGACCCCAGTACCAAGAAAAAGGGGCATCAGTGGTTAATGTTTGGAGTACACTCCCTACCTCAACCACTGATATAACCACTGTTAGTGGGAAATCAGATAATCCCATTAAATTGGGTGATGGTTTAAAATATCTGGATTTGACGGAACGTGTTGATAAACTGGATACAGATGTTGCAGATATCAAAGACATGCTACAACAGTTGTTGACAGTACAAAAGCTGTAATCCACTGCTGTTCCACCTCAAGCACCTGCTCCACCACAAGCACTTGCTACAAATGAGCTCTGGAATCTATTTCAACCTTTTCTCCAACAACAAAAGAAAATGGCTGATCAGCAACATGAAATACATGTACAAAAGCTGAGAAACATCCTGGAGTCTAGGTTCAAGAACACACAAGCAGACATCAAAGCTCTCAAGGCCCATCTATTGAACACCACTGCCACTGCTCCTCCTACTGTTCTCTTTATTGATAAACTCCCCCCAGATAATGCCAAAAAGGGGGAGAAAATTTAGGAGTGGATAAGGAAGGGGATAGACGATGGTCTTTACATCGAACCAGAAGAGGATGCTATGACCAGAAAAAATCCCTTGCCAGATGGTAGCAAAAAGGTTGATGCTACCCAAGAAGCACTTGATGAAGGAGTAGCAAGTGTAAAAAGGGATAGAGCGGCAAAGGATATTTCAAGGTGGAATGAGGAGAAAAGAGCTTACATAGAGCTGAATGCGCAGGGTTGTTCTGGGCTGAAGGATGTTCAAAATCCTGAGCTAAAAAGAAATCTCACTACAAAAGTGAGGAAACCCAAGACCACACCATCCAGACTCACAAAGCATACTTCTAAACCACCATCCAAAAGGCACCAAGATCAAACCTCCATACAAACAGCTGTTGTAACTCCTGCTGTATCAACTACTGCTGGTACTTCAGAGGTTTCAACATCTGTTATCACTTCAACACACACCACAACCACTGTCTTACCACCACCACCATCACCACCAAAAACAATCTCACCACCATCTCCTCCTGCCAAAAAGCAGAAGACAACAGATGTTACAACATCTGCTGTAATGACAACAGTGGTTGAAGCACCAGTTGTTTCAACATCTGTTAGTCAATCACAAACCACTGCCACTCAAACTACCACCACTGTATCACCCAAAGCATCATCAGTCCCTCATCAAACAAAAAGGAGAAGGCTAATCCTGAAAGATGATGACACTTCACCACCATCAACATCTTCAAAGTCTTTGTCACTTGTTACAATTCCCAAGCCTGTTCCTCTCTCATTAGCACAAGTTCAACAGCCCTTAGCTCCTGCAGGTGTCCAATTTCCTCTTGAGCTCATAGCAGTCAGAGAATAAATCAAGTCCTTTTATTATGAGGATGACCCTGCTAAAAGGATATTGCCATCAGTTAAAGGATATCCCAGGCCTAACAATATTGAAGAATACTTGAAAATCAAGGCTAAGCAAGCAGAGGATATCTCAAAAAGAAATACACAAGGGAAATCTGATAGAGAAATACAGCAGAATTATCAATACTTGCTCACACAAGTCAGATCCCTAGAACAGTTTGCAAAAAATGTATGTCAACAAATTTCAGAAAGAGCAGATGAAACTCTAAGAAAAGACTACATTGAAAGCATTATGTCAACCAAGAAGTACAAGGGAGAAAAGCACATGTACAAGGAGTGGACCATTCCTGAGCTTGAACAAGAAGCAGCCAGGATTCAAGAAATGGTCAAGAATAAGGTCAAACACACTCCTCCAGAATGGTCAAAGTACAAGAAGAATGTGCCTGAAAAATCACTTGAGCTAAAGAGAATGAAAGAGGAACTAGTTGCTGCTGATTATGGGTCTAAACATCAAGTGGCAAGATGGAAAGAAGATGTAGTCAGGGCCACCTACAAAAGGTTGGAGGAACTAAGAAAGAAAGATCCCACAGTTCCTCAAAAACCTGACTATCCTGAAGCAGAGGTTTCAAAGAGACCATCAAAACTGCAAATCAGGAGAGCCACTGCTCCAACTGGTGCTGCTATCTACAAAAGAAAGCAACAAAAACCGGTGGTTACTGAAACAATGGCTGAATTAATGGCAGGAGATGAGCTTGTAAAGGAAGGTCTCAAAAGGATGATAGCTGAAACTCTTGACCTAAATCAACCTGCAAGTACTGCTCAGACAGTTCTCAATTGGCCAGCATCTCCAAACACCTCATCCAATAAAAATCTCCCAAGAAACCCATCAGGCTCAAAAGTACTAAAGTGGGAAACTGACAAATAGACCCATGTATTGACTATGTTCAGGTCTGGTGGAGAAGTGAAGAAAATAACAAGGGAACAAGCTCTTGGTCTGAGTCTTGAAGATATGCAGGATCTCCTTGATCTTCCACTTGGTAGGGATGAAGATGACACAGATGCTCTAGACTTTGAGCTACAACTTAAAGGTCAGATAAGGGAACTGTTGATGAGGCAATAAAGTTCCACAATAATGAAGGGTTTTGGCATTATCTGTTCCAGGGGGATTGTTGGGATTGAACCCTATCAAAGGAACAGATAATTAAAGCCAAAACTGGGTCAGAGCAGTGGATCCAGAATAAGCAGATGTTACATACAAGTCTCTCCCCTTGAAAGTGGTTTTAACATCTGCTGACCTCCTATCTACTGATCTTGCAAACTGTTGACCTACAAACTGCTGATCTAGTAAAGGCCTGATGAAAGACTAAAGCTCTGTTTGTTCAATCTACTGCCTTGAGTCAAGCTCTGCTGATCCGGACAAGTACTGCTGGGTTCACATCAGTGGAAGGATGCAGCAGTAGTTTATTATGTCTTTATGTAATGTAATGTAATAGCAGTAGTTAGCATAGCAGTGTTTGTATTGATCAGAGGTTAGAGTTTGTTAGGAGGTTAGATGTCACTTTCATGGTGACGTCAGCATTAGATGCTCAGTGGTTTGCTAGTGCCTATAAATAGAACAGTGCTCTGTACTGTTCTATTAGCTCTTTGCAAAATCATCTTCTCTGCACGAACAAACACTGAGCTCTGGCTGAGTGGAAGTTTGTATTCAACATTGCATTGTAATCGTAATTGAAATAAATTCAATCTTTCGGTTCTTTGTGAAAAGTGTTTGATCAAAGCAATACTCTCGTTTGATTGTATGCAAAGTTTGTTTCCATCTTAATTCCTCTGCACAACTCATCCATCTTCATTCTAATTCAAACGTAAAATACAATCAAAACCAAACTCAGATCCAACAATAACAGATTCCTAATTGATGAAGAAAGGTCTGGTGGCAAGAAAAGCAGCTTCCAGTAGGTTGTCAAGGGTTTTCGCTTGTCGATTCCATTCTTGGGTGGTTGGTTTGGCCCTTGTTCCTGTAACTCGAATCCTCGCCCGGTATATCCCAATTTAGTTTTACACTATTGTGAACCTTATGCCTTTTTACTCTCTGATCGAGGTTATCGGCATTGAAAAATCTTCGTAAACTAAATCACACGTGTATATGTTGACATTTAAGAGATATACAGTCAAGAAAATGAAGAGCAACAGTGATATATATGCGGATTAGACACCAAAAAATAAACACTAAAAAATGGCTACAATTTAAGGAATGTGTTTAGTGACGGCATCAGATTTCTAATTGTTGGAGAAAGGTCTAGTGGCAAGAAAAGCTGCTTCCAGGAGGTTGTCAATTGTTTTCGCTCGACAATTCCATTCTTGGGTGGTTGGTTTGGCCCTTGTTCCTATAACTCGAATCCTAGCCCGGTATATCCCATTTTAGTTTTACACCATTGTGAACCTTACGCCTTTTTTACTCTCTGATCGAGGTTCTCGGCATTGAAAAATCTTGGTAAACTAAATCACACGTGTATCTGTTGACATTTAAGAGATATATACAGTCAAGAAAATCAAGAGCAATGGTGATATATATGCGGATTAGACACCAAAAAATAAACACTCAAAAAATGGCTACAATTTAAGGAATGTGTTTAGTGACGGCATCAGATTCCTAATTAATGGAGAAAGGTCTGGTGGCAAGAAAAGCTGCTTCCAAGAGGTTTTCACGTGTTTTCGCTTGACGATTCCATTCTTGGGTGCTTGGTTTGGCCCTTATTCCTGTAACTCGAATTCTAGCCCGATATATCCCATTTTAGTTTTACACCATTGTGAACCTTACGCCTTTTTTACTCTCTGATTGAGCTTCTCGGCATTGAAATATCTTCGTAAACTAAATCACACGTGTATATGTTGACATTTAAGAGATATACAGTCAAGAAAATCAAGAGCAATGGTGATATATATGCGGATTAGACACCAAAAAATAAACACTCAAAAATGGCTACAATTTAAGGAATGTGTTTATTGATGCATCAGATTCCTAATTGTTGGAGAAAGGTCTAGTGGCAAGAAAAGCTGCTTCTAGGAGGTTGTCAAGTGTTTTCGCTTGACGATTCCATTCTTGGGTGGTTGGTTTGGCCCTTGTTCCTGTAACTCGAATCTTACCCCGGTATATCACATTTTAGTTTTACACCATTGTAAACCTTACGCCTTTTTTACTCTCTAATCAAGGTTCTCGGCATTGAAAAATCTTCGTAAACTAAATCACACGTGTATATGTTGACATTTAAGAGATATACAGTCAAGAAATTCAAGAGCAATGGTAATATATATGCGGATTAGACACCAAAAAATAAACACTCAAAAAATGGCTACAATTTAAGGAATGTGTTTACTGACGGCATCAGATTTCTAATGGATGGAGAAAGGTCTGGTGGCAAGAAAAGCTACTTCCAGGAGGTTGTCAAGTGTTTTCGCCGTGACGATTCCATTCTTGGGTGGTTGGTTTGCCCTTGTTCCTCTAACTCGAATCCTAGCCCGGTATATCCCATTTTAGTTTTACACCATTGTGAACCTTATGCCTTTTTACTCTCTGATCGAGGTTCTTGGCATTTAAAAATATTCGTAAACAAAATCACACGTGTATATGTTGACATTTAAGAAATATACACTAAGGAAAATTAAGTGCAATGATGGTATATATGCGGATTAGACACCAAAAATTAAACAATAAAAGAATGGCTACAATTTAAAGAATGTGTTTAGTGTCGGCATCAGATTCATAATTGATGGAGAAAGGTCTGGAGGCAACAAAAGCTGCTTCCAGCTGGTTATCAAGTGTTTTCGCTCGACGATTCTATTCTTGGGTGGTTGGTTTGGCCCTTGTTCCTTTAACTCAAATCCTAGCCCGGTATATCCCATTTTAGTTTTACACCATTGTGAACCTTACGCCTTTTTTACTCTCTGATCGAGGTTCTCGGCATTGAAAAATCTTCGTAAACTAAATCACACGTATATATGTTGCCATTTAATAGATTTACAGTCAAGAATATCAAGAGTAATGTGATAAATATGCGGATTAGACACCAAAAAATAAACATTCAAAAAATGACTACAATTTAAGGAATGTGTTTAGTGACGGCATCAGATTCCTAATTGATGGAGAAAGGTCTATTGGCTAGAAAAGCTGCTTCCAGGAGGTTCTCAAGTGTTTTCGTTCGACGATTCCATTCTTGGGTGGTTGGTTTGGCCCTTGTTCCTGTAACTCGAATCCAAGCCCGGTATATCCCATTTTAGTTTTACTCCATTGTGAACCTTACGCCTTTTTTACTCTCTGATCGAGGTTCTCGGCATTGAAAAATTTTCGTAAACAAAATCACACATGTATATGTTGACATTTAAAAGATATACAGTGAAGAAAATCAAGTGCAATTGTGATATATATGCGGATTAGATACCAAAAATTAAGCAATCAAAGAATGGCTACAATTTAAGGAATGTGTTTAGTGACAGCATCAGCTTCCTAATTGATGGAGAAAGGTCTGGAGGCAAGAAAAGCTGTTTCGAGAAGGTTGTCAAGTGTTTTCGTTCGACGATTCCATTTTTGGGGTGGTTGGTTTAGCCATTGTTCCTGTAACACGAATCCTAGCCCGGTATATCTCATTTTAGTTTTACACCATTGTGAACCTTACGCCTTTTTTACTCTCTAATCGAGGTTCTCGGCATTGAAAACTCTTCGTAAACTAAATCACACGGGTATATGTTGACATTTAAGACATGTACAGTCAAGAAAATCAAGAGCAATGGTGATATATATGCGGTTTAGACACCAAAAAATAAACACTCAAAAATGGCTACAATTTAAGGAATGTGTTTAGTGACGGCATCAGATTCCTAATTGATGGAGAAAGGTCTGGTGGCAAGAAAAACTGCTTCCAGCAGGTTGTCAAGTGTTTTCGCTTGATGATTTCATTCTTGGGTGGTTGGTTTGACCCTTGTTCCTGTAACTCAAACCCTAGCCCGGTATATCGCATTTTAGTTTTACACCATTATGAACCTTACGCCTTTTTTACTTTCTGATCGAGCTTCTCGGCATTGAAAAATCTTTGTAAACTAAATCACATGTGTATATGTTGACATTTAAGAGATATACAGTTAAGAAAATCAAGAGCAATGGTGATATATATGCGGATTAGACATCAAAAAATAAACACTCAAAAAATGGCAACAATTTTAGGAATGTGTTTAGTGACGGCATAAGATTCATAATTGATGGAGAAAGGTCTGGTGGCAAGAAACGCTGCTTCCAGGAGGTTGTCAAGTGTTTTCGCTTGACGATTCCATTCTTGGGTGGTTGGTATGGTCCTTGTTCCTGTAACTCGAATCCTATCTCGGTATATCCCATTTTAGTTTTACACCATTGTGAACCTTACGCCCTTTTTACTCTCTGATCGAGGTTCTCGGCATTGAAAAATCTTCGTAAACTAAGTCACACGTGTATATGTTGACATTTAAGATATATACAGTCAAGAAA
Organism: Helianthus tuberosus; assembly: GCA_030545235.1. Taxonomy (NCBI): domain Eukaryota; kingdom Viridiplantae; phylum Streptophyta; class Magnoliopsida; order Asterales; family Asteraceae; genus Helianthus; species Helianthus tuberosus. The sequence continues at coordinate 19,971 of JARYGA010060935.1, forward strand.
ATCGAGAGCTATGGTGATATATATGCGGATTAGACACCAAAAAATAAACACTCAAAAAATGGCTACAATTTAAGGAATGTGTTTAGTGACGGCATCAGATTCCTAATCGATGGAGAAAGGTCTGGTGACAAGAAAAGCTGCTTCCTGGAGGTTGTCATGTGTTTTCGCTCAACGATTCCATTCTTGGGTGGTTGGTTTGGTCCTTGTTCCTGTAACTCGAATCCTATCTCGGTATATCCCATTTTAGTTTTACACCATTGTGAACCTTACGCCTTTTTTACTCTCTGATCGAGGTTATCCGCATTGAAAAATCTTCGTAAACTAAATCACACGTGTATATGTTGACATTTAAGAGATATACAGTCAAGAAAATCAATAGCAATGGTGATATATATATATATAGAGGCCGGTTATCATACAAATACTCTAATCGTACATTATGTACGCTACATTCTAGTCCGTCAGATCATCTCATTTAATCAGCGTGTTTTATCAATTTAAAATTAATAAAAAGAAACCGCCAAGGTTAAAATCGTCAAATGCGAGATCAAAACCCCTAACAATCAGCACAATAACTCCCCAAAACATACCGTAAACCCCAAAATCAACATTGCATTCTCCTTCAACAAAGTTCCCTGCTACTCTCCGTTGCGATTCAAGTTAGATTCATGAGTTCTGAGAAACGAAGCAAAGCAAACAATGACAGACCACAATCGAAGAAGATGAATCCAGGTATCGATTGAAATTTGCGATTTTATAGTATAAATATACATGGACTTTAATGTCAAATGCGATTTTGTTTGTTTATTAATCTTTTAACTGAAACATATAGTTTTATAAAATACATATTGGTCACAACTGCAATTTTGCTAGGGTTTATGACTGGTTTGTTTATTTATTAGGTTTGGCATGATTATGCAGTTTTCATAATTATACATGATATATGTGCGATATCATATAAGGTTTTGTGAGGGTTTTGTATGACAAATGCGATTTCATAAGATAAAATACTGTTTGTTGAAGGTTTTGGTAATGCTTAACTAACACATGCGAATTGATAATTAAAGGCATGCGAATTATAAAGATTGACTATTTTTGTTAATATATTAGTGTTTTTAATTTCGCATTTGTGTTTTTAATTTCGTAAATTTGACAATGAATTATTAATATTTGCAATGAATTATTAAAATTTGCGAATTGATAACTAATTCATGCGATTTTATCACTTATTGACTTAATGTACATGATTAACTGATAAATGCGATTTTGTAAAGTTTCTTGACTATATCATGCGATTTTGTAGAAATAGAATCTGATGATGACTTTGAAGGGCCAATATCAAGACTGATAAAAGTTGACAAGAATAGAAAGAGAATGATAGTTGTAGAAAGTTCTGAAGAGGATGACTTTGTTAAGCCACTCCCAAAAAAGAAAAAAGATGAGAAGAAATCAAAGATACAGACAAAAAAACATTCAAAAAGGTGGAACAACCTAAAACAGAACATAGGGAATTCTTCAAATACAGCAATGAAGCAATACTGCTGAGATGCCAACCTAACTCATACATGGATACTGTGAGTAGATTTTCAGAAAAAACAGCTTGAAGAAGTAAGGAATATGGGATTTGGTGCTATACTAAATATCAACATCAACCATATTTCGACACGATTGGCATATTGGCTAGCAAGAAACTTTGACGAGAATTCCGATGAGCTAAACTTGGGAAAACACAAAATAAAAATAACATCGGACACAGTTTTTGAGGTATTTGGAATACCAAGAGGGCCAAAGAAGGTTGAGATAATAGCCGATAAGAGGAAAGTTAAAAAGCAAATGAAACTTGAAAAAAGTAAAGAACCAGGAAATGCTGTGAGGGATACATTCATCCACCAGTGGGAGGAAAACAGGAGAATTACCCATGGCTTAATTGCAGATACAATGGAAAATCAAAGAGACGGGGGGAGCCTGTTTAAATTAAACTTCCTAGTATACTGGATGACGTTCTTTGCGGAGATTACAAAGGCAACACTTGCAAATGATAGATGTTTGCTTGGTGTAGAAGATGTTGAGGAAATAAAGAATCTAGATTGGTGCTCATTTCTACTCGACACCTTGCGTCGTACACGAGCAGGCTGGAAGAACTACAAAATACAGTTTGTGGGACCTGTTGCCTTTCTTACGGTATACATTACTACATTTAATAACACATTTAGAATACTAGTTTGTTTTGTTATATAATTAAATGATCTTGCGATTTATACAGCTTCTGTACACGCATGAGTACAACAAGAGGCTTAACCTGTTTGAGAAAGCTGTGGAAATACCGGTTATTCGTTATATCACATCATCGGAGATTGATATAGTCGAAGATAATATTTCGGATAACGGACCTCAATGGATATCAAGTGAGAGTGAAGAAGAAGAAGAAGAAAATGAAGAAGAAACTGATGAAGAAAATGAAGAAGAAGAGGGTCCTTCAACGGAAGATTATACACTAAGACCACCGGTTGACACCACAATAAGCTACAAAAGAAGAACTGCGCATGGAGTACAAAACAAAGAAACCAGGGGAGAGCCAAAAGATAACGAGAACATTGATAATTTCATGGATTTCAGTTTTGAAATCCATGAAATGTCTCAGTTGAACCTTGAGATGGGAGTTGGAACACAGACACAGAAAATGATTAATTATTGCGCCACTCCTGTTCAATTTTCACCATCCATATTCTATGACACAGCCCAGTAACAAGAACGAGAGGCTTCAAGAACCCACAAAAAGGTAAGCGCAAAAAAAAATAATTTCAATTAATCCATTCATATTTAACATTTCAATTAATAGTATATTAACTCAAAAAATATTTACAGAACCTGTTAAAGAAAATGAAAGCAAATGTCAAAAAGTACATTAAAATGGTTCAAGATGTTCACGAGATGAACAACTTAGTTTCAGAAGCAAGAACTAAATGTTTTTGGGATCCGGAGATTATGGCGGCCTGTAAGCAATGGGATGAGACGCTTCGGAATAATCCCATTTGTGTGCCGCCTGCTTCGGATCAAGAGCATGAAACTGCAACCTCTCCTGTTCATCAAGATCCTGAAAATCCAGCTTCAGAAGTTCATCAAGAAGTTACTACAACCGAAGAAGGTAGAAATGATGATGAAGCTCAAAAAGTAATATCCAGTGTTTTGGTAGAAATGGCATCAACAGGTAAAACATGCGAACTCAAATATTAACACATGCGAAATTATTTAAAAAAATACTATTTTTATGCATATGCGAAACCAATAAAAACACATGCGATTTAGGTCAACAACACTTCAAATTTGATTTCGCACGCGATGTAATGTATACCCTGCGATTTTGATTATAATGTATTAACATTAAATAATTTGTATCTACAGGTGTACTGCAACCAGATGATGGAGGAGTCACAGACACCCTTCTTGCAAACATTCAAACTGTGGAACCGGGTGTATACGCATACCAACAACCTGCCAAAGGTAAAAAAACACTTTATATTATGAAAAAAATTAAAAAGCACAAATTATTGTATTTCTTAAATTACTCTGGCTTGCAGAAATTGGTGAAAACGAAACTGTTATCGAAGAAACAGTTAACCTTTCAGAATCTACCCAAGACATTCAACAAAAAGTTCAAGAAAAAGTGACAGAAATGGAAGCAGTTTCTTTAAAAGAAACAACACAAAAAGAACCTCCACATACCGATACGGGAATAGAAGTTGAGAAGGAACCGGTCGTTGAGAAGGAACCGGAAGTTGAATGCCCTCAGGTAACAGCTGAGGAATTGAATGAAGTTGAGTTGCTTTTGAGCCTGGGTCCCACCATGGAAGAAAACAAACAAAAAAAACAACTAAGGGGAGAAAAAACACAAACCCAAAGCCAGTTCCAAAACAAACCATACCAAAAGGGTTAAACGAACTGCTTTATAAGACAATAGAACAAGCCAAAATTCGAGCTGAGAAAAGATGTAAAGAGCTTAGAGAAAAATTTTGTTCCCCTTATTGCAACAGGGTGGTAAACTTGCACGAAGCACTATTGACTCAAGAATTGAGTGTGATTCGGTATACATTTGCAACATTTGAAGGCTTACAGTAAGTAAAATACTTATATCAAATAACAAACATCTAAAAATATATACACACAACAAAAAACTAATTATATATTTTATGACTGGCAGAGAAGAATTTTACCGATCAAAAACTGAAGTTGCAACATTCAAAGCTGTATTTGAAAGCTTCTATAGGGAACAATACATAGCATCGAACGGAATAGATGCATTTGTAGATATTCTAAACCTTGAAGAGAAGAAGAGGGATAAGAAATCATCACCATACAGACTCTTCTTGTTTAGCACAATGATGGTATGTTTTCATATACATTTTGTCATTTGAAAAATTCTAAAAGTAAATGCCTATTAAATGATTTCGCACACTGATTATAACTAAAATCGCATGTATTATAGAAGAAATTTCCCTATGAAACATTTCTCATACTGATTTAATTTCGCATTTGTTATATGTACTATTCGCATGTGAAAAGAAATCCTTTGTTTGCATTCTCATACTGTTATAATTTCGCATGTGTTATATACACTATTCGCATGTTAAAATTAAAATACATTGTTTGCATAACATTTATTCTATTTACATAACATACAGCCGGATATCTTTTACGACGAGGAGACATACACAGACAACCGACGACTAACCATATTTGCCTCAAATTTTGAAGACATCATACAAAAATATGAGGTTAAAAAACTTGATTCGGTTGACTTGGTGTTTATTCCGGTACTTCAAGGTGACCACTTCTATGTCTTGTGCTTCCACTTGAAAACCGGCAAAATTGAGCTGATTGACAATTCAGCAGCTGAACAAGAGTTTAAGGAAAGATACAAGGGCCTTTCAGACACACTGGTAATACAAAAACTTATACATATACATGTTATATATTATGTAAAAGCTACTAACACAATGTTGCTATGTTACAGAGAAGGTTATTGGTTTTATACCTACGAAAGGCTTTAAAACCAACACCGGCTATCGAAGAACTTGCAACCTCAGTTATCGAAAGAAAAGTTATGGATTGGAGGACAAAGAATAACGGCGTCGACTATGGAGTGTTTACGATGCGTCACATGGAAACATACAAAGGAGACACAATACCATGGATGACCGGATTTGTGAAAGAAGATGAAGTAAACAACAGACAGTAAGCACAACTACATCTCCTAAGGCACAGATATCTCAGCAAAATCATTCTATCCGAACACAATATCCACCGTCAAAAAATAATTAAAAGGGCAAATGCTTTCGATAAAAGGCCAGACAAACAAAGATATATGAAAGATTTGGATAAGATAATCCCAGAAAGGATGAGTGTGTATTTTGGGAAGGAAACAAAGTAAACTTCTTTGGTGATGGATTTATGTTGAATATTTAAACTTGTTAGTGTTTTTTTAATTTCGCAAATATCAGTATTTTTAATTTCGCAGTTGTATTTTAATTTCGCATTTGACAATGAATTATTGAAATTTGAAGTAAATATGTGGCAATTAAAATGCGAATACAATTCCATTATACAACACAAAATGCGAATTTATTTAAACATGAACAAAAAAAACACAAAATTCATTCAAAAGATGAAAGAAACTCCATTTTCATCTTCATCGAGCATCTTAAGACAGTTATTGCATCAGCCAACTCTTTCAACTGTTTCTCATCCCTCTCACCCAAATCCACCATAAACATAACATCAATTTCTTTAAGACTACTCACTTGCATCTGAGATAGCAAGTCCAGAATTTCTTGTCTTCTCTTCATGTTTTCTGTTACACGAGAAATGTTGGCCTCCAACATCTCTTGACATGATCGATCCTCTTGAATTTGTTGCTCAATCCTTTTCCTCAAATCCTGCTTGATACTTGGTTCAGAAGAAGATGATGTTCGTATATCTGCCATTCTTAATAGGATATTTGAAAAGAGTGTTAAAAATATAAAATATATGATAAAAATTATTGATATGAATTATTGAACTCAATTATTGAACTGAATTATTTGATTTCAATTATTGAGCTGAAATATGAAACACACTGTGCGAAAATAAAAATAATTATTATTAAAACTTGCGAAATTAAAAGCTATATTTGATAAATACTTTAAAATTTGCGAAATCACAGACTTAAAACATGCGAAATTACAAAATATAAAATTCCATTGTTTGCGAAATGTCTAATTTAAAACTTGCGAAGTTATACAAAAGATCCATTCATAACTACCGGTATTATGTTAACACAATACATGCGATATAACCAAACAACACATGCGATATGGTAACCAAACAAAGAAAACCATAAACAACTTATCTTCAACCTCGTTACAATCTAATAAAATGAAAAAAAGCCTTCAGATCAAATAAAACCCAAAACTCAAACATAATTAAACTATTGACGAATCCTAAATGACGAATCCAGTTTCAATCAAGAATAAAATCAAAAACCCTACAAATCGAATTGATACAAACAATAATTAATTGGACGGCTACGAAACGAAATCCATATCTGCTTCCTAATTGCCGGAATTCCCCTAAGATGATCGAATGAAATGTCTGATATACCCTTATTTAATTAAATTGAATCCGGACACGTGTATGGCTGTGGGTATCGCGTACATAATGTACGATAAGGAGATTTGTACGCTACACTTTACCTATATATATATATATATATATATATATATATATATATATATATATATATGCGAATTAGACACCAAAAAATAAACACTCAAAAAATGGCTACAATATAAGGAATGTGTTTAGTGACGGCAACAGATTCCTAATTGATGGAGAAAGATCTGGTGGCAAGAAAAGCTGCTTCCAGGAGGTTGTCAAGTGTTTTCGCTTGATGATTCCATTCTTGGGTGGTTGGTTTGGCCCTTGTTCCCGTAACTCGAATCCTAGCCCAGTATATTCCATTTTAGTTTGACACCATTGTGAACCTTACGCCTTTTTTACTCTCTGATTTAGGTTCTCGGCATTGAAAAATCTTCGTAAACTAAATCACACGTGTATATGTTGACATTTAAGAGATATACAATCATGAAAATCAAGAGCAATGGTGATATATATGCGGATTAGACATCAAAAAATAAACACTCAAAAAATGGCTACAATTTAAAGAATGTGTTTAGTGACGGCATCAAATTCCTAATTGATGGAGAAAGGTCTGGTGGCAAGAAACGCTACTTCCAGGAGGTTGTCAATTGTTTTCGCTCGACGATTCCATTCTTGGGTGGTCGGTTTGGCCCTTATTCCTTTAACTCGAATCCTAGCTCGGTATATCCTATTTTAGTTTTACACCATTGTGAACCTTACGCTTTTTTACTCTCTTTTCGAGCTTCTCGGCATTGAAAAATCTTTGTAAACTAAGTCACACGTATATATGTTGACATTTAAGAGATATACAGTCAAGAAAATCAAGAGCAATGGTGATATATATGCTGATTAGACACAAAAATAAACACTCAAAAAATGGCCACAGTTTAAGGAATGTGTTTAGTGACGGCATCAGATTCCTAATCGAAAGAGAAAGGTCTGGTGGCAAGAAAAGATGCTTCCTTAAGGTCGTCAAGTGTTTTCGCTCAACGAATCCATTCTTGGGTGGTTGGTTTGGCCCTTGTTCCTGTAACTCGAATCCAAGCCCGGTATATCCCATTTTAGTTTTAAACCATTGTGAACCTTACGCCTTTTTTACTCTCTGATCGAGGTTATCGGCATTGAAAAATCTTCGTAAACTAAATCACACGTGAATATGTTTACATTTAAGAGATATACACTCAAGAAAATCAAGAGCAATGGTGATATATATGCGGATTAGACATCAAAAAATAAACACTTAAAAATGGCTACAATTTAAAGAATGTGTTTAGTGACGGCATTTGATTCCTCATTGATGGAGAAAGGTCTGGTGGCAAGAAAAGCTGCTTCCAGGAGGTTGTCAAGTGTTTTCGCTCGATGATTCCATTCTTGGGTGGTTGGTTTGGCCCTTGTTCATGTAACTCAAATCCTAGCCCGGTATATCCCATTTTAGTTTTACACCATTGTAAACCTTTCACTTTTTTACTCTCTGATCGAGGTACTCGGCATTGAAAATCTTCGTAAACTAAATCACACGTGTATATGTTGACATTTAAAAGATATACAGTCAAGAAAATCAAGAGCAATGGTGATATATGTATATATATATATATGCGGATTAGACACCAAAAAATAAACACTCAAAAAATGGCTACAATTTAAGGAATGTGTTTAGTGATGCCATCAGATTCCTAATCGATTAAGAATGGTCTGGTGGCAAAAAAAACTGATTCCAGGAGGTTGTCAAGTGTTTTCGCTCGACGATTGCATTCTTGGGTGGTTGGTTTGGGCCTTGTTCCTGTAACTTGAATCCTAGCCCGGTATATCCCATTTAGTTTTACACCATTGTGAACTTTACGCCTTTTTTACCCTCTGATCGAGGTTCTCGGCATTAAAAAATCTTCGTAAACTTAATCACACGTGTATATGTTGACATTTAAGAGATATACAGTCAAGAAAATCATGAGCAATGGTGATATATATGCGGATTAAACACCAAAAAATAAAAACTTAAAAAATGGCTACAATTTTAGGAATGTGTTTAGTGACGGCATCAGATTCCTAATCGATTTAGAAAGGTCTGGTGGCAAGAAAAACTGCTTTCTGGAGGTTGTCAAGTGTTTTCGCTCGACGATTCCATTTTTGGGTGGTTGGTTTGGCCCTAGTTCCTGTAGCTTGAATCCTATCCTGGTATATCCCATTTTAGTTTTACACCATTGTGAACCTTGCGCCTTTTTTACTCTCTGATCGAGGTTATCGGCATTGAAAAATCTTCGTAAACTAAATCACACGTGTATATGTTGACATTTAAGAGATATACAGTCAAGAAAATCAAGAGCAATTGTGATATATATGCGGATTAGACACCAAAAAATAAACACTCAAAAAATGGCTACAATATTCGGAATGTGTTTAGTGAGGGCATCAGATTCCTAATCGATGGAGAAAGGTCTGGTTGCAAGAAAAGCTGCTTCCAGGAGGTTGTCAAGTGTTTTCGCTCGACGATTCCATTCTTGTGTGGTATGTTTGCCCTTGTTCCTCTAACTCGAATCCTAGCCCGGTATATCCCATTTTAGTTTTACACCATTGTGAACCTTACGCCTTTTTACTCTCTGATCGAGGTTCTCGGCATTTAAAAATATTCGTAAACTAAATCACACGTGTATATGTTGACATTTAAGAGATATACACTGAAGAAAATTAAGTGCAATGGTGGTATATATGCGGATTAGACACCAAAAATTAAACAATAAAAGAATGGCTACAATTTAAAGAATCTGTTTAGTATCGGCATCAGATTCATAATTGATGGAGAAAGGTATGGAGGCAACGAAAGCTGCTTGCAGCAGGTTGACAAGTGTTTTCGCTCGACGATTCTGTTCTTGTGTGGTTGGTTTGGCCCTTGTTCCTTTAACTCAAATCCTAGCCCGGTATATCCCATTTTAGTTTTACACCATTGTGAACCTTACGCCTTTTTTACTCTCTGATCGAGGATCTCGGCATTGAAAAATCTTCGTAAACAAAATCACACGTATATATGTTGCCATTTAAGAGATTTACAGTCAAGAATATCAAGAGTAATGTGATAAATATGCGGATTAGACACCAAAAAATAAACATTCAAAAAATGACTTCAATTTAAGGAATGTGTTTAGTGACGGCATCAGATTCCTAATTGATGGATAAAGGTCTATTGGCTAGAAAAGCTGCTTCCTGGAGGTTCTCAAGTGTTTTCGCTCGACGATTCTATTCTTGGGTGGTTGGTTTGGCCCTTGTTCCTGTAACTCGAATCTAAGCCCGGTATATCCCATTTTAGTTTTACACCATTGTGAACCTTACGCTTTTTTTACTCTCTGATAGAGGTTCTCGGCATTGAAAAATCTTCGTAAACAAAATCACACATGTATATGTTGATATTTAAGAGATATACAGTGAAGAAAATCAAGTGCAATGGTGATATATATGCGGATTAGATACCAAAAATTAAACAATCAAAGAATGGCTACAATTTAAGGAATGTGTTTAGTGACAGCATCAGATTCCTAATTGATGGAGAAAGGTCTGGAGGCAAGAAAAGCTGCTTGCAGAAGGTTGTCAAGTGTTTTCGTTCGACGATTCCATTTTTGGGGTGGTTAGTTTAGCCCTTGTTCCAGTAACTTGAATCCTAGCCTGGTAAAACTCATTTTAGTTTTACACCATTGTGAACCTTACGCCTTTTTACTCTCTAATCGAGGTTCTCGGCATTGAAAAATCTTCGTAAACTAAATCACACGGGTATATGTTGACATTTAAGACATATACTGTTGATGCATGGAATGTCTGTTGACTGCGTCTACAAAAAATATGAAGTCAAGATTGGTCAACAGGGGGTCAAAGTGTAAATATTGTGTGAAATAGAGTTAGGTTCGCTTATGTGTCATTGTCTTAAGTCTGGACCGCTCATATGTCAATATGTGGTTCGCTTTTATGTCAAGTGTTCTGGACCGCTTATTCGGCATGTCGTATAAGTGGACCAGAAACTCTATAAATAGGTCCAGCATGTTCATTAGTCTGTAAGGTGTATGTGTGTAAACTGGAGCCGAAATTCTGTCAAAATATCATCAGAAAGCTAATAAAGTGAAAGAATTGAAAGGATAAGCTGCTGTTACATTACGTATTCTGATTCCGCCTTTATACGTAATGATGAACTTTCTCAACTGATCGTTTAGGGTCACGACACGGTCCAACAAGTGGTATCAGAGCTTCAGGACGAGAAGTTCATACTACATCAACTGATTCGACACTTTTCTCATCTTTCTACTCAATTTCTTTTTTATTTTTCGGATTATACGAGTTCCTATGGACAGAATGATCTGAAGTTCAAGCATATTGAGCGAAAATAGTTTTTAAACAATCCTTAACAGTTTCAGACCTTAAAACACAGTAAAAATCAATCAATTTTATCAAAAACACAATCGGTTCTCGGACAGAAATTTCAAACTCAGATCTGGAACGAATTAGCGGTCGGAATTGAACGATAATCATATCATTGTGTTTGGAATTCAGTGTAGATCATTCCTTGAAAGTATCAGATTGTAATTCGGACTAAAAATCGGTTAAAAACTGTGGTCCGCTTTTTCGGTCATCGCAAGTCTGGTCCGCTGTTACGTTCTATCTGGTCCGCTCGAACGATAATATTCTGAACCGCTCGAACGGACACTACGTGGTCCACTCGAACGATCATTCTCTGGACCGCTCATACGAATTTTGCTGGTTCGCTCGAACGAACATTAGCTGGTTCGCTCGAACGAACATTAGCTGGTCCGCTCGAACAGACATTGTCTGGTTCGCTCATTAGTACACTTTCTGGTTCGCTTATCTGAACCTGTTTGGTCCGCTTATCTGTCACTTGCACAGATTGGTTCATCTTTTGTCCGTATCTTGTGAATTGTTTTTGTTCAGGTTCATTCATTAAGTGTTCTCACGTCATCAACATTGAAACAAATCCGCGAATCTTCGACAACGAGTCTTAGATTGATTTCATCAAACGTACACTGTTACATATTCAGTCTGTTTGAACTGATTGATTGTTTGTTTGTTTGCAGGTGATCTGAGGTGTTTTACAACGCACAAATACCAAGAAATCAAAATGTTTGACGAAAAGGAAAACAAAAATCTTGAAAATTTAAATGATTGGCATTGTGAATCTTGGTGTGGGAGATTAGGTGATAAGGATGTTTATGTTAAAAGATTCGAAAATTTGTTGTGTATGAAGAATGAATCAGTGGAGAAGTTGGTAAAACGGTTTGATGAGTTAGTTTACAAGTTAGAAAGACATGGGATATATTTTTCAAAGGATGAAAAAATTTCAAGATTTGTTAATGCTTTACCTTTGGAATGGGATAAATTCGTGAATGAACTGAAACGGGATTCTAGTTTATCACGCTTTGATTTAAGAAGTTTCATAAATACAATAACAAATCATAGGAGTCATAAAGATTCAAGAAAAAGGGAGTTATTGGATGAAATAAAAGGAGAATCAGAAAAGATAGATTTGGATGTGATCATTGAAATGAGAAAACGAATCACTGTGTGTCTTGCAGCAAAAAATGTTATGAGATACGATATTAAGAGGGGTTGTTATATTGATGAAAATATGAATCCTCTTGATTTTGTTAAAATTTTCTGTGCAGGAACATACAAGATGGAAACAAAGAAAGAAGCTGATAATGGAGAGATGAATGGAAAATGCTCGAAATGCGAAAAATCAGAAACAGACAATGTCAAACTTCTGAAGAATGTAGAAAGTTTAACATTGGAAATCAAAAGCTTGAAGGATGAGAAAGAATCTGATAGTAAACAGATTCTTGAAATGAGAGAAAATTGTGAAAAATTGATGTCGGAAAATGTCAAACTGTTGAGTGGTTTGGACAGTTTGACATTGGAAATTAAAAATTTTAAAGAAAAAGAAAATGTTGTTGAAAATGAAAAATTAAAAATTGAAAAAGATTTTCAAAATCAAATAAAGATTTTAGAAGATGAGAGAGATATTTTTGGTAAAGATAATCTTCAAAAACAAATTGAAATCAATTCTCATCTTGCTAAAATCATTCAGCTTGAAAAAGAAGCTGAAAAAGCTTGGATGAAAATTAAAGAGCTTGAAGTTAAATTGAAAGGTTTTGTGACTTCGGCACCATATGAGTGTCCAAAACCGATCAATTCTGTTCCAATAAGTGACAATGTCACAAATTTTGACAAAGTTAAAATTGAAGATTGTGATGAAATATCTGATGATGAAAAAGAAAAGAAAAGAAAAATATTTTTAGATTTACAAGAAAATTTTCAAAATACTGTTTTGCAATCTACTGAAATAGGTGAATGCTCAAAGCAAAAACCTGTTAAGAAGAGTGTAGAACAGAAACAAAAAGATAAAAATTTGAAAAATCCTAAAAATGAAAATAAAAGCTCATCAGATAAGTCATCCAATCATTTTGAAAAATCACAAAAATCTAAAAATGAAAACTTACAAAATGTTGGTAATAAGTGGTGCAGGTTTGACCACAGTGCTTCAAAGCCAAATCCAGTTTTCAGGAGGAGTGATAATCACCACAAAGCCAGACAATGTTATGATTTAAGCATATGGTGTGAAAGTGGTGAATGGTACGATAACAGAGTGTGCTACACCTGTGGTGTGAGAGGACACATTGCTGTTAACTGCCAGAATTGGAGTTATGAAACAAGAAGATGCTATAATTGTCAAATCAGAGGGCATATTGCCAGAGATTGCCCAAGGAGATCAAATGAAAGATTGAGGGTTAATTCTCAAAGAATGGCAAAGAAGCCAGTCAACGTCAAGCCCCATGAACAGAAGGTTCTAAAACCTAAAATTCAGGATCAGACAATTCAAGAAAAGAAAGTTAAACTTTCACAGGGGCAGAAAGACAGACTGCGAAAGAAAAGGAAGAAGGCGAGAGAGTATCTCGAGAAAATTTTGTCTTCGGGTTCACCGGACAGATTGAATAAAAGTTCTGATAAATCAACTCACTCGACTGCAAAGTCAAGTAACTTGAATTCTTCAGATGCAAATCTGAGGACAAAAGAAGAAAAGAAGAAGAAGAAGAAAATGGTCGGCGATGAATCTGATGTGTCAAAGTCAGACAAGCCACCATCAGGCAATGAATCTGACAGGTCAAAGTCAGACAAGCCATGTGCAGGCAATGATTCTGGTTCGTCAAAGCCAGAAGTGCCTGTTGTTGAAGTAAAATCTGAGAATTCAGGTTTAACAATGGATGATGCAAATTATCCACCATTGTTGAACAAGAATTCAAAATCATCCAAGGCTGGTCAGGCTTGGGTGAATCTTTTCAAATAGAAAAACCTGACTTGCCGGAGTTCCCAGGTTGGTAAGCGTGGAACATGAATCGGCACATTTCTTGAGAAATTTCACTCTGGTGATATTTCGATTTACAAGTGGTAAATCAGGGACATTAAGTTGTACTTGATTTTCTACTAGTATTTGTTGTTGACAAGGGTCTTAATTGTCAAATTCTTTAAAATGGTTGAAAACGAACAATGTGATGAAACCCCGAGTTTGTGAAAAGACAAACAAAACTAATTTTCCGGAAAAACCATTTGATTAAAACAAACTTAAATGTTTTGAAATCATAATGGGAAAATAGTTTGTTGTCAGGGGGAGTTCTGATTGTTTATGCTGAGTGGATGGCGAATTGAAGCGATTTGATATCAGTTTGTCACGTTTCTTGTATAGTTTGTTTTCAAATTTTCTCAGAAAATCAAAATTGAAACATATTTTGATTTTAGGGGGAGAAAAATTTTAAAAAAAAATTTGAAAATTTCAACAACATTGAAAATTGAAAATGAGTTTTGTGGTGAAAAAGAGGAAATGATAGTAAATCAGTGAACTATCACAGCATGCTAAAGATATGAAATGTCAAATGTGATAAACGGTCTCACTGATGATGTGTCGATAGGTTTTCGCACATTTAGTAGATTTATTCGGGATATAAACCTAAATTCAAACTTGTGAATTCGTGGGGAACACTACTTGGATATATAGGTAACCCCTGAAATCTCGTTTGAAAGGTCTCTTAATCTGATATACTAGGTCTTTATACTCAATGATGTCTGGGGTATTATTCCGGGACTTCTGCTGAACGGTAGTTCTGACCTAGTCCCTGGCTAATACTTGCTGCAATGTTTGAAACACAGTATTAAACCCTCAGCATGCTGAAACAATAAAATTGATAAATGCTGCTGTTGTAAGCAAAAAGATCCTCTAAAGGGGACACACTGAAAAGTCGAAGCTGATATCTCTCTGCGTATACGGAAGTATCAACCTGAGATCCCTCGGCCCTCGCATACCTAAATTATATACAGATATCATTATAGTATACTCACCTGTAAGACTGATTATTGGGATTCTGGATACGGAGTATATTCAAGAGGTGGGACATATGAATGATCTAAGTTCTTAATTCATCTAAATCGTATCCTGAATAAGTTGAAATTTGTGTGAGAATTTAAGATGGATCAGTATATCGACAATTGAGGTGAATTGTTTAGAACTTAAAATGATTTAAAGCTTAACGGTGCTAGTGATTTGTTTCACGAACTGATATGATCCTCTTACACAAACTCACAAAAATATTGTTTGTATATATTTCTTTACTGCATTTCTTTAAACTTAAAATCCAAAAAGATTTTCGTAGTGTTTTAGCATAAAATTTTGAAAATTCAAAAAGATTTTCGACAACTGATGTTGAAGGACTGATATTCAAAATTCGAATGCTAAACCTGATGAACAAGATTGGGAGAATATGTTGAAACTTTGAATGTCATATACAAATGTTTTTGAAAGATTGTGTGTTTTAGTTAATTAAGGTCATTCGTTTGAACTTGATGTAACTAGTATGTTTGTTGAATAAATGATTTCTACCAGTAAGTTTATTAAATTCAATTGTTATAAATTTGTGAAACTTATGTTGTGGTAGAGAATATGCAGGTTTCAGGAATTCCCACGGAAACTAAGTGTCAAAGCTTGAACCAGATATCTCAAATTTTAGCATATTGAGAGGGGGAGTCTGTGAAAGGGGGAGTCTGGATCAACAATCAATGGGAATGTGAAGATAGAGTGCTTATGATGAAAAGACAGAGTTGAAGAAAAGACTAAGACTGAAGACTTAGGAGCTGAAGACTACGTCAACATCCAAGGGGGAGTCTGTTGATGCATGGAATGTCTGTTGACTGCGTCTACAAAAAATATGAAGTCAAGATTGGTCAACAGGGGGTCAAAGTGTAAATATTGTGTGAAATAGAGTTAGGTTCGCTTATGTGTCATTGTCTTAAGTCTGGACCGCTCATATGTCAATATGTGGTTCGCTTTTATGTCAAGTGTTCTGGACCGCTTATTCGGCATGTCGTATAAGTGGACCAGAAACTCTATAAATAGGTCCAGCATGTTCATTAGTCTGTAAGGTGTATGTGTGTAAACTGGAGCCGAAATTCTGTCAAAATATCATCAGAAAGCTAATAAAGTGAAAGAATTGAAAGGATAAGCTGCTGTTACATTACGTATTCTGATTCCGCCTTTATACGTAATGATGAACTTTCTCAACTGATCGTTTAGGGTCACGACACGGTCCAACATATACAGTCAAGAAAATCAAGAGCAATGGTGATATATATGCGGTTTAGACACCAAAAAATAAACACTCAAAAATGGCTACAATTTAAAGAATGTGTTTAGTGACGGCATCAGATTCCTAATTGATGGAGAAAGGTCTGGTGGCAAGAAAAACTGCTTTCTGGAGGTTGTCAAGTGTTTTCGCTCGATGATTTCATTCTTGGGTGGTTGGTTTGGCCCTAGTTCCTGTAACTCGAATCCTAGCCCGGTATATCGCATTTTAGTTTTACACCATTGTGAACCTTACGCCTTTTTTACTCTCTGATAGAGGTTCTCGGCATTGAAAAATCTTCGTAAACAAAATCACACATGTATATGTTGACATTTAAGAGATATATACAGTGAAGAAAATCAAGTGCAATGGTGATATATATGCGGATTAGATACCAAAAATTAAACAATCAAAGAATGGCTACAATTTAAGGAATGTTTTAGTGACAGCATCAGATTCCTAATTGATGGAGAAGGGTCTGGAGGCAAGAAAAGCAGCTTCCAGAAGGTTGTCAAGTGTTTTCATTCGACGATTCCATTTTTTGGGTGGTTGGTTTAGCCCTTGTTCCAGTAACTCGAATCCTAGCCCGGTATAACTCATTTTAGTTTTACACCATTGTGAACCTTACGCATTTTTTACTCTCTAATCAAGGTTCTCGACATTGAAAAATCTTCGTAAACTAAATCACACGGGTATATGTTTACATTTAAGACATATACAGTCAAGAAAATCAAGAGCAATGGTGATATATATGCGGTTTAGACACCAAAAAATAAACACTCAAAATGGCTACAATTTAAGGAATGTGTTTAGTGACGGCATCAGATTCCTAATTGATGGAGAAAGGTCTAGTGGCAAGAAAAACTGCTTCCAGCAGGTTGTCAAGTGTTTTCGCTCGATGATTTCATTCTTGGGTGGTTGGTTTGGCCCTTGTTCCTGTAACTCGAATCCTAGCCCGGTATATCGCATTTCAGTTTTACACCATTGTGAACCTTACGCCTTTTTTACTTTCTGATCGAAGTTCTCGACATTGAAAAATCTTTGTAAACTAAATCATACGTGTATATGTTGACATTTAGGAGATATATGGTCAAGAAAATCAAGAGCAATGGTGATATATATGCGGATTAGACACCAAAGAATAAACACTCAAAAAATGGCAACAATTTAAGGAATGTGTTTAGTGACAGCATCAGATTCCTAATTGATGGAGAAAGGTCTAGTGGCAAGAAACGCTGCTTCCAGGAGGTTGTCAAGTGTTTTCGCTCGATGATTCCATTCTTGGGTGGTTGGTTTGGTCCTTGTTCCTGTAACTCGAGTCCTATCTCGGTATATCCTATTTTAGTTTTACACCATTCTGAACCTTACGCCCTTTTTACTCTCAAATCGAGGTTCTCGGGATTGAAAAATCTTCGTAAACTAAGTCACACGTGTATATGTTGATATTTAAGATATATACAGTCAAGAAAATCGAGAGCAATGGTGATATATATGCGGAGTAGACACCAAAAAATAAACACTTAAAAAATGGCTACAATTTAAGGAATGTGTTTAGTGACGGCACCAGATTTCTTATCGATGGAGAAAGGTCTGGTGGCAAGAAAAGCTGCTTTCTGGAGGTTGTCATGTGTTTTCGCTCGACGATTCCATTCTTGGGTGGTTGGTTTGGTCCTTGTTCCTGTAACTCGAATCCTATCTCGGTATATCACATTTTAGTTTTACACCATTGTGAACCTTACGCCTTTTTTACTCTCCGATCGGGGTTATCGGCATTGAAAAATCTTCGTAAACTAAATCACACGTGTATATGTTGACATTTAAGAGATATACAGTCAAGAAAATCAATAGCAATGGTGATATATATGCGAATTAGACACCAAAAAATAAACACTCAAAAAATGGCTACAATTTAAGGAATGTGTTTAGTGACGGCAACAGATTCCTAATTGATGGAGAAAGGTCTGGTGGCAAGAAAAGCTGCTTCCAGAAGGTTGTCAAGTGTTTTCGCTCGACGATTCCATTCTTGGGTGGTTGGTTTGGCCTTTGTTCCTATAACTTAAATCCTAGCCCGGTATATCCCATTTTAGTTTTACACCATTGTGAACCTTACACCTTTTTTACTCTCCGATCGAGGTTCTCAGCATTGAAAAATCTTGGTAAACTAAATTACACGTGTATATGTTGACATTTAAGAGATATACAGTCAAGAAAATCAAGAGCAATGGTGATACATATGCGGATTAGACACCAAAAAATAAAAACACACAAAAAATGGCTACAATTTAAGGAATGTGTTTAGTGACGGCATCAGATTCCTAATTGATGGAAAAAGGTCTCGTGGCATGAAAAGCTGCTTACAGGAGGTTGTCAAGTGTTTTCACTCAACGATTCCATTCTTGGGTGGTTGTTTTAGACCTTGTTCCTGTAACTCGAATCCTAGCCCAAGATATCCCATTTTAGTTTTACACCATTGTGAACCTTACGCCTTTTTTACTCACCGATCGAGGTTCTCGGCATTAAAAATCTTTGTAAACTAAATCACACGTGTATATGTTAACATTTTAGAAATTTACAGTCAAAAAATTAAGAGCAATGGTGATATATATGCGGATTAGAGACCAAAAAATAAACACTCAAAAATGGCTACAATTTAAGAAATGTGTTTAGTGACGGCATCAGATTCCTAATTGATGGAGAAAAGTCTGGTGGCAAGAAAAACTGCTTGTAGGAGGCTGTCATGTGTTTTCGCTCGACGATTCCATTCTTGGTGGTTGGTTTGGCACTTGTTCCTGTAACTCGAATCCTAGCCCGGTATATCCCATTTATGTTTTACACCATTCTGAACCTTACGCCTTTTTACTCTCTGATTGAGGTTATCGGCACTGAAAAATCTTCGTAAACTAAATCACACGTGTATATGTTGACATTTAAGAGATATACAGACAAGAAAATCAAAAGCAATGGAGATATATATGCGGATTAGACACCAAAAAATAAACACTCAAAGAATGGCTACAATTTAAGGAATGTGTTTAGTGACGACATCAGATTCCTAATCGTTGGTGAAAGGTCTGGTGGCCAGAAAAGCTGCTTCCAGGAGGTTGTCAAGTATTTTCGCTCGACGATTCCATTCTTGGGTGGTTGGTTTGGCCCTTGTTCCTGTAACTCAAATCCTAGCCCGGTATATCCCATTTTAGTTTTACACCATTGTGAACCTTACGCCATTTTTACTCTCTGATCGAGGTTCTCGGCATTGAAAAATATTCGTAAACTAAATCGTACGTATATATGTTGACATTTAAGAGATATACAATCAAGAAAATCAAGAGCAATGGTGATATATATGCGGATTAGACACCAAAAAATAAACACTCAAAAAATGGCTACAATTTAAGGAATGTGTTTAGTGACGGCATCAAATTCCTAATCGACGGAGAAAGGTCTGGTGGCAAGAAAAGCTGCTTTCAGGAACTTGTCAAGTGTTTTCGCTCGACGATTCCATTCTTGGGTGGTTGGTTTGGCACTTGTTCCTATAACTCGAATCCTACCCCGGTATATCCCATTTTAGTTTTACATCATTGTGAACCTTACGCCTTTTTTACTCTCCAATCGAGGTTCTCGGCATTGAAAAATCTTGGTAAACTAAATCACACGTGTATATGTTGACATTTAAGAGATATAAAGTCAAGAAAATCAAGAGTAATGATAATACATATGCGGATTAGACACCAAAAAATAAACACTCAAAAAATGGCTATAATTTAATGAATGTGTTTAGTGACGGCATCAGATTCCTAATTGATGGAGAAAGGTCTGGTGGCATGAAAAGCTGCTTACAGGAGGTTGTCAAGTGTTTTCGCTCGACGATTCCATTCTTGGGTGGTTGGTTTGGCTCTTGTTACTGTAACTCGAATCCTAGCCCGATATATCCCATTTTAGTTTTACACCATTGTGAACCTTACGCCTTTTTTACTCTCTGATCGAGTTTCTCGGCATTGAAAAATCTTCGTAAACTAAATCACACTTGTATATGTTGACATTTAAGAGATATACAGTCCGGAAAATCAAGATCAAAGGTGATATATATATGCAGATTAGACACCAAAAAATAAACAATCAAAAAATGGCTACAATTTAAAGAATGTGTTTAGTGACGGCATCAGATTCCTATTTGATGGAGAAAGGTCTGGTGGCAAGAAAAACTGCTTCTAGGAGGTTGTCAAGTGTTTTCGCTCGACGATTCCATTCTTGGGTGGTTGGTTTGGCCTTGTTCCTGTAACTCGAATCCTGGCCCGGTATATCCCATTCTAGTTTTACACAATTGTAAACCTTACACCTTTTTTACTCTCTTATCGAGGTTCTCGGCATTGAAAAATCTTCGTAAACTAAATCACACGTGTATATGTTGACATTTAAGAGATATACAGTCAAGAAAATCAAGAGCAATGGTGATATATATGCGGATTAGACACCAAAAAATAAACACTCAAAAAATGGCTACAATTTAAAGAATGTGTTTAGTGACGGCAAAAGATTCCTAATTGATGGAGAAAGGTCTGGTGGCAAGAAAAACTGCTTCTAGGAGGTTGTCAAGTGTTTTCGCTCGACGATTCCATTCTTGGGTGGTTGGTTTAGTCTTGTTCCTGTAACTCGAATCCTAGCCCGGTATATCCCATTTTAGTTTTACACCATTGTGAATCTTACGTATTTTTTACTCTCTGATCGAGGTTCTCGGCATTAAAAAATCTTGGTAAACTAAATCACACGTGTATATGTTGACTTTTAAGAGATATACAATCAAGAAAAATCAAGAGCAATGGTGATATATATGATGTCTTGCGACCAAAAAATAAACACTCAAAAAATGGCTACAATTTAAGGAATGTGTTTATTGACGGCATCAGATTCCTAATTAATGGAGGAAGGTCTGGTGGCAAGAAAAGCTGCTTTTAGGAGGTTGTCAAGTGTTTTCGCTCGACGATTCTATTCTTGGATGGTTGGTTTGGTCCTTGTTCCTGTAACTCGAATCCTAGCCCGGTATATCCCATTTTAGTTTTACACCATTGTGAACCTTACGCCTTTTTTTACTCTCTGATCAAGGTTCTCGGCATTGAAAACTCTTCGTAAACTAAATCAAACGTGTATATGTTGTCATTTAAGAGATATACAGTCAAGAAAATTAAGAGCAATGGTGATATATATGCGGATCAGACACCAAAAAATAAATACTCAAAAAATGGCTTCAATTTAAGGAATGTGTTTAGTGATGGCATCAGATTCTTAATCAATGGAGAAAGGTAAGGTGGCAAGAAAAGCTGCTTCCAGGAGGTTGTCAAGTGTTTTCGCTCGATGATTCCATTCTTGGGTCCCTTGTTCCTGTAACTCGAATCCTAGCACGGTATATCTCATTTTAGTTTTACACCATTGTGAACCTTACGCCTTTTTTACTCTCTGATCGAGGTTCTCGGCATTGAAAAATCTTCGTAAACTAAATCACACGTGTATATGTCGACATTTAAGAGATATACTGTCAAGAAAATTAAGAGCAATGGTGATATATATGCGGATTAGACACCAAAAAATAAACACTAAAAAAATGGCTACAATTTAAGGAATGTGTTTATTGACGGCATCAGATTCCTAATTGATGGAGAAAGGTCTGGTGGAAAGAAAAGCTGCTTTCAGGAGGTCGTCAAGTGTCACACCCCATCGATGGCGGAAACATCGGGGTGCGGCACTAAGTGTTCAGATTGTTCAAGAGTTTCCACAACACTAAAGGTTTCAATATAGATTAATCCATTTCAAACATTGTCCAAGCATCAAGTCTCACAAAAGTATCAATTACAAACCAACAAATATTGTTTCAAAAAATTCTAAATTAGCTAAGGTGTGTTTCTAGCAGCATCCTAGCAAGTTTCTTGTTCCTCGGCTAAAATCAACCTGTAACATGTATTAAAATATCAACAAAAATGTTGGCGAGTATACAAGTTTGAGTACGTAGTATAATAGTTTAAAACGTTCCAAAAACTCATATCCAGCATAAACATATAAAATAAGTTTCACCATGCTATTAAACACATTCCAAGTGATAGCCCAAGTTTCCAATGCGTTAACCACTTTCCCAAGACTCAAGGAAAGCAAATAGACTCCTCCTAACAATACCCCAAAGACTAACGGGGAGGTGCATTACCCCTATAGCGCTATAATTGTTAAGGCGGAACTACACATAGGGGTTAAACGTTCACATAGCATAAAAAGTCTCAAGTTTCCAAGTATCAGGTTTCCATGTTTACAACGGATAGAGTAAGTTTCAAATAGTTTCAAGTGTCGAGTGTTAAGTTTATAGAATACATGTTACATCCCAAAAGTGTTTAAAACAAAAAGGGATCGAGTATACTCACAATGGGTGCTATCGACACCACTATTGGATTGAAGGGAGCGCTGGAGTTAGCCTGATTATAGTATAACAGATAAGCGTCGAACAGAATGTCGAACCGTGCAAAGTGTCAGATAGGTTTTCCTGATTGGATGGCCATCCGGACGGATGACCATTCGATCGAATCGTCATTCGGTCAGTAGATTCAACTTTTGAAGTTTCCCATTTGTAACGCCCCTAACTTATCTTTTCAAATATTCTTAACGTGGTTAATAAATGTTAGAAATTTTGGCATGACCTGTACGTAAATAGACCACTAACACCTATTTTATACGGTAAACCATTTCCAACATAAACATCCTTGACAAAAACCCAAAAACCGAACGTTAAGTTGTTTACAACAAAACTACCACTAATAAGTTTTTAACCAAACCAGAAAGACATCAAAATACTACACAATTTAAGGTACATAAGACCAAAAGTTTAGACCACGTCATATTAACTTATGACGGAAGCGTGTAGTGGGCGAAGATCAAGTGTGCTTATTCCAAATCGTCCGACCGCCTAGATTGAGGATTTACCTATATTCAACATAAACAAATAAGTTAGTATTTCGTTACTACCACAATTAATTAATAAACCGATTCGTCTCTTTCATGGTTTTACATCATTCAATTTCTTTACTAACCGTTAAACGGTTCATTACATGCTTGCCTCGAAGTATAGACTAGACATACTTTTCTTAACATACCCGCTATCGACGGATACTAATATCATTAACATACTTTCATTCGATTCGTTCATGACGAACAAACATATTTTTATCATTCTTGCACTCATACTCCTATCCGAGAAAGACGGATCGAGTAGACTTTCATTCGCTTCATACTTAACCTTCCATGCCCGGTTCGACTAAAAAGATCCTGATAAGATTCATTATCTTTCGTAACCTATTCATTCATCACAATCCGTTTATGACGGATCTTACTTTCACTTATGAATAACCATAGATTTCGATTCTTCTAAATTTTATTATAACGACACAATACAATTGAGATTTTTATACATATGACAATATTATAGAAATATGGTGTACACTAACGTACCTCGATCTTGTGAACTTTCCGATTTCCTAGTATTGGAACCTTCTTCCTTCACGCCTATAACAACACATTCATTCATTATTATTCCAATTTATACACATTTTTCTTCTAAGCATTTCACCAAACACTTGGTGGTCATCGATTTACACACATCAATTACAAGCATACAAATCATGAATTTCTACTAGTTCATCCTATAACTCATCAAAATCAATCCAAGTTCATACCTTTCTTTTATTCCACATAATTTTTCTAAGATTCAGGCATTACAACATAATCATATTTCAAGGTTTCACATAACTAAAACCACTTAAATCATCCTATTCATATCACAAGTTCATAAAGTGGGTTTTACTAAAAATCTTTCAATTAACCTAAAATCAACATGATTCTTGTTCTAGAAAGTAATCCTAACTCAGATTTCTCACATTCAGACACAAGAATTCGAGATTGGGGTTGAACCCCTCATCCTACAAATCATGATTCCAGAAAATTAAACTTACCACTTCGGAAATTGAGGTTAGCTACTAGAGTTTAGGGGATCATGCATTGAATTTTTCCTTTGATTCAAGTTAAATTGCTTGATTTCTTGATGCTAGGGTTTCAACCCTTGTCCTGCTCTTCTGTTCGATCGACCAGAACCCACGCACATAGTGTGTGTGGGTTTTTAACTCTTTTTAATTTAATTAACTTAAATTTTGATATGTTACAACTTTAGTCCCCCAAGTTCCTTTACTTATTTAGTTTTAAACTTCACCCCTTTATTATTTATAATTTAACTTATGTCTAATAAACATTTTTGGGGTGTTACACCATTGTAGTATAAACCCAAGTCGTTCGACCGGATGGTCATCCGGACGGATGACTGTTCGGTCAGATGACCTGTTCGGGTGAAAGTTTAATAGTTCAAAGTTTAGATTCAAAATAGTTTAAATATTGAAGGCTAGGGAAATAGGTCGTTCGGTCGGATGACCGTTCGATTGGACGACCCTCCGATCGGATGGTCATTCGATCGGTGTGATCCTTTTTCTTTTGCGTCCTTCGTAAAGTTTATAAGTTTAACTAAAACGACGTGGTAACGTACCAAAACAATGGAAATCCACCAAGGTTCAGCTGGTCTGATCAGATGGGAATCACCCCGTTCGATCAGATGACTGTTCTTGACGAAGTTTCATGTCTGATCCGTAATTTGGTCATATCTTCGGTGGTAATCCGTTCCCGAGCCGATTCCAGACTAAGGAACAAGTCCTTGGTCTGTTTTGGTTCCAGGCACCACTGATTTGAGTGAAAAGTTAAGAAAACTTGAAGAATTAATGTAATCAGTTGAAAACGTCCGAAATTATTAAAGATTCACGGTAAAACGGGTGGAAATCTCTTAGATCTGGACTAAATCTTGTCGGAATGACATCACATATCAGATTGTACAACCTGCCATGATGACGTCACCCTCAAGAGTCCAAATCCGAGTGATTTCACGGTGAAAAGTAAGATTTTGATGAAGAATCTAGTGAGAAAGTGTGTATAGACGAAAGTTGTACAACAATCACGAAGAAAACTTACAAGAATCGCGTGAAAATGGAAGGAAAGTGCCTTAGAAGGTCGAAGAGCGTGCTGGTCGGAGGGGTCTGTCACATCAAGTGATGTGACAGGGGTATTTATAGGTGACAGAGGTACAGCTCGCTGGATCAGATGGCTGTTCGGTCGAATGGCCTTCCGATCGGATGGTCATCCGATCGGATGTCCATTCGGACAGTCCAATCCGTTTGCTAACTTTTCCGTCTTTGGTTCGTTTTACGAGTTAGATTAAGCGTTGCGTTGCATATTATTGTGTAATATCATTACATGACAATATTATATAACTAACACAAAAGTTTCGGTGTTTCAAGTCTTCGTAAGCTAGCTAGTAAGTGTAAAGTTTCACGTTTCTCGTTTAACAAAGTATCAAAGTTTCTCGTTCCATAAGTTTCAAGAGTTTCGTTCAAGAGTCGGTACGCCACCTTGCTAATACTTTCGAGTATCGTGAAAGGACCCACATAGCGAGGAGCGAGCTTTCCCTTCTTACCAAAGCGAGCTACTCCCTTTCAGGGAGATATCTTGAGCAACACTCGATCCCCAATATCAAATTCCAGAGGCTTACGCCTTTTATCAGCATAGCTCTTTTGTTTGCTCCTAGCCTTGATCAAGTTATCACGGATCTGAAGAATCATATCTGTTGTCTCTTGAATGATTTCAGGGCCAGTAAGTTGCTTGTCACCAACTTCATGCCAACTGAGAGGAGATCGGAACTTGCGACCATATAAAGCTTCGAAAAGGAGCCATCTGAATACTGGAATGATAGCTGTTGTTGTACGAGAACTCAATCAATGGTAAATGTACATCCGAGTTACCACCAAAGTCAATGACACAAGAACGGAGCATATCCTCTAGGGTTTGAATAGTACGCTCGGTCTGTCCATCCGTTTGGGGATGAAAAGTCGTACTAAGATTCAAGTGAGAACCCATAGCGGACTGAAAGGTTTGCCAAAGACGTGAAGTAAGGCGACCATCACGGTCAGAGATTATGTCAAGTGGTATGCCATGGCGGCATATAACCTCATCAGTATAGATTCGAGCAAGTTTCTCCACTTTGTAATCTTTGCGGATAGGAAGAAAGTGGGCAGATTTAGTCAAATGGTCAATGATTACCCAAATACTATCATGACCAGAGGGTGTACGTGGTAGTTTAGTTATAAGTCCATAGCGATGCTATCTCATTTCCAAACAGGGATTTCGGGTTGTTCAAGAAGACCTAAAGGACAACATGTTCAGCCTTTACCTTCGTGCAAGTAAGGCACTTAGAGACGTAATACATATATTAAAAGATAGGAAAACCTCATAAGTTCATTTTTTAAACCCATTTCAAGTCATGATGATTAATCAAGAAATCTTTGGGTAAATAGTCTCCAATTGCTATATATTTGTTTGTAGTGTTTGTTACACTTGGATTTATTAGATCAAGAGGCTTTCTAATGCCATAAAGAAAATCTATAAATTATTGTATATAGATTTGGATTCATTAGATCAAGAGGCTTTCTAATACCATAAAGAAAATCTATAAATTATTGTATATTGATTTTACAAGTATCTAATCCACAAAGAGAATAACAAACCCAAGAAGATGTGAAAGAAACAAACGAATATTAATTTGTATATAGATTTCGTATAATATAATAAGTGAAAGAAAAACAATTAGAAAAAAATGTATTTTGGAAAAATGAAAAATACACATAACAAATATTAGGTGTATAAAAAACAAACTTCCCATTTAAATTTTCACATTAATATCCCGCGCCTCTCATTTCAAATTCAGACAGTCCGCCCCCAATCCACTCCCCAAACAAAACCCTCAACACAATTTCAAACACAAACACAAAACACACGAACACAAAAACACAACCACAAACACAGATGTCTTCTTCTAGATCATCTTCTCGTTACAGCAACCGATCTTCAACCCAATCCGATCCATCCTCTTCAGCCGATCTAACCCAAACAAAAACCCGAGGCGATGTGTCGTCGTATGCGCTTGCTAGATCCAAATCAACCAAGAACAACGACCAGAACCTGAGTGCAATGGTCAAGAAGTTCATGGAGAAGAGGTCCACAAAGCCCAAGACACGAGAATTTGTGGTGGCAGCTGATGTTATTGCTGATGATTTCCGGAAGAAGGCGGGTATCCGAGGCGGGACGACGGGGTTTGGTGGGTTGCATAAGAAGCTGTTTGGGAGTAAGGGGAAAAGCGATGAAAAGAAGGCGTTGGCGTTGTCGGATGTGAAGCCGAATGCCAGGACTTTGGCTATGGTGTTGAGGAGTGAGAGGGAGCTGCTAAGTCAGAATAAGGATAAGGAGACGGAGATTATCGAGCTTAAGTTGTTGCTCGAGGAGAAAAACCGAGAGGTAGTTAAACATTTCACTATGCGCTATTTTATCTAAAGTATCAATAAGATCTGAATTATATGTGTTTTGTTTAAATGAAGATCTGAATTATTTGAAAATTGTTATAGGAAAATGTAAAATGGTATAAAAGATGATGCATTTTATTAGATTTAATCAGGTTTGTTCAATGTTCATATATGGGTCATGGGCCAATTTTTGGGTTGATTAAAATTAGGGTCGGGTTATGTTTTGTTTTTTGATGATTGTTTTATTTGGTACTGTGTGGATGGGATTAGATATTGCACAGCGATTAAGTTTTGGGTTTATTATAAATAGGAGTATTAATGTGTTTTTTGAATAACAAGAGGAGTTGATCAATTGTTGTTGGTGTGTGTTCTTGCTGTCTTTTGGGACTGATTTCCGATACATTTAATTGAATTGTTTGTCTGATTTCTTTGAGATTAACTCTCAACCTATGTAGTTAATATCGCGATACATCACTGATATATTGGTTATCGGTCCCTGGTGAGATATCTGTACAAAATATGGGTCAGAACTATTATTGGCGATATTGACCGATATTTGACTGATATATCACCGATTTTCCTGATATCAATACCTTTCTTCTTAGTTCTAGTATTCGTCTTTCTTCTTATTGTTGCTATTTGTGTTTAAGTGTTAATTGTTGATTATTAGTGTTAAATGTTAGTGTTTTAAGTCTTAATCAGTTCCTACTTGCTACAATTGTTAGTGTTTTGCAAATTGCAAAAGGTTAATTTGTTAATGGTAGGAGAGCATATTGAATTGTTAGTGTTAAATTGCTATATATATTTGCATAACAGATCTGTTATTATTCAAATGGTATGCATCATATCGAACGTTTTCATTTTCTTTTTGTTTTGTTCCTTGCTTTGCAAAACACATAAACCTTTATGCACAAGCTCTACAAAAGGAACTGATTTTTTCAAACAAAATAGGCTTTTTGATCTTCTTACAAGTAAACAAACATATCTCATCTCATTATCAGATATCTTAATACATACAGTTTAGATAGAAGATTCCTACAAAATCACACTTTAGTCAATGAACAAGCTAAGTACCTTTTGTTTTATTTTAATCAAGGTTTAAAAAAACGGAAACGAGTTTCGAGGCGTTTTCACTTCGCCTCACGAGGCGTAAGCCTCGAGGCGAACCGAGGCGTAAGCCCGAGGCGGAATTAAAAAATAAATATAAATATTATATACCTTATAAAAATAGTAATACTAACTAAATTCATCATCAAATTCATCAAAATAATCAAAAAGACACATTAAAAAGACATAAATTGCTTGAAATTGACACAAAAACGCAAAAACATCAAAAACAAATATCTAAAACCCCTGAGGCGCACCTGAGGCGCAGCCTTTTTAGCGCCTCAGCCCCTCTGAGGCGCACAAACAGTAGAAACCCCCTTAGGCGCGCCTCAGAATCGTTTTTTGGCCGTTTCGCCTTGAGGCGCGCCTCGAGGCGCACACCTCAACCGTTTTTTGAAACCATGATTTTAATAAAAAAAATATTTTTTTTTTTGAAAATTAAGGGAGCCAAATAGGAAACCACAATAAGATGGTATGAAAGATGTTGTAGTTGGCTTAATTCACCACCCTGCTTCAGCTGATACCTTAAACTTATTGTTTCTCTTATTTGAATAACAGAAAAAGTGCTATACAATGGTATGTTAATGATAAAGCTACGGTAGTATTAAAATTGCATGATGTGCAGGTTGATAAGCTGAAGGATCTGTGCTTGAAA
Organism: Helianthus tuberosus; assembly: GCA_030545235.1. Classification (NCBI taxonomy): domain Eukaryota; kingdom Viridiplantae; phylum Streptophyta; class Magnoliopsida; order Asterales; family Asteraceae; genus Helianthus; species Helianthus tuberosus. The sequence goes on from JARYGA010060935.1 coordinate 49,484, forward strand.
CAAAGGGAAGAAATAAAAGCGTTGAAGAATGCAATTCTGTTTCCAGATGTTATGCTGCAACCGAAGCAGGAGGCTGACTCTCAAGTAACACTAAAACAGGCAAAACAAATCATCCCGTCTTTACAAAGGCAGGTCACGTCTCTCACCGGTCAACTTCACAGCCTTGCTCAGGATCTAGCAGAGGTCAGTCAGTCATTTTCATATCATAGTTGTCGCTATGGTCCCTCTAGCGAATAGCGTAGCGTATAGGTCGAAGGTCGCTACAGGGTATGTAGCCATAGATAGCGGGATTTTAGTTATTTTTTTTATTTTTTCAAATATAAATAGCGATTGAATATTGCTATAAAATAGCTGGATTTTAGGTTTTTGTCAAATATACATGTAAAATAGCGTGTATATCAGGGTATTTTGATATAATATACATATAAGATTTTTTTAATTTTTTTCTAGTGTATCGCTATTTATAAAATAGCGCCTGCTATTTATCGCTATTCGCTATGTAGCATATAGGTACCTTATCGCTATTTGTCGCTATTCGCCATTAACAACTATGATTCATATTAGTTTCAACTTCACAAATTTTTTCGGTTGCTGTAGCATATAGGTACCTGTGTTCGGTTGCTGACACTACACAAATTTTTTATTTAAAATCTTTTAAACATGTGCTTATCGTTCTCTCTGTCGAAAGATAATGGGTATTGTCCATTTGTTGGCATATCAATTACAAATAGCATATGCAATAATCTGTTTCTTTTTTCATGAATGTGTTGGTGATAGGTGAAAGCCGACAAGTATTCGGTCATGGGATGCTACGATAATGATAGCCTTGTGAGCTCTCCAAGAACACCAACACATGAGCAAGAAGAAGCAACCAATTCTCTGGTAAGCATATCGAAATGCTGTATAACATGTTCCCACCGTTGTCAATAGCGACCGCAGTGTGGGTTGCAGTGGTGTGACATTATGACGCTATTTGATGGCTAGCGACTAAACAACGGGGAAAATAGTGGATTTTTAGTTTTTTTTTTGTTTTAATATAAATGGCGTCACTTTTAAGTTTTTTTATTTCACGTAAACAGACGATGGTTCACGTACTCACGTCTTCGTCTGTGTTGCTAAACACACAACTAATGTTTATTATTGATTATAATTGCTACTATAGTTGAATACTTAAATGTGAACTATTTCTTAAAATTTCTACTACTTTATCGCTAAACATGAAATAACAGGCACTTTCTGTCACTATCACTACGTAGCACACAGGTAGCCTGTCGCTATTTACCGCTATTCTATCGACAACTATGCATGTTTCAAATAATTAACTTGTACACCATACTTGACACTTGTATGTATGTTATGATTCAGGAGTTGAGCTACACCACACCAGGCAGTCCGGATGACATGTTTCTAAACGATTTGAATCCTTGTTTAACACCGTATGCCATATCCAAGTCGAAGTCTAAGGTAAGCAAATTAAACAAGACTTAGCTTTCTTTCTTTGCAATCTCTTCAAGTTTTTGACATTCGAGAATGCAGGAGTTTGAAAACTATTTATCATCGGCATACAATAATAATAACACTACAAGGGGTCATGAGATTGGGTTCGAGTCTCATGGTGGTAGAAAGCTATCAAAAAGTTCGACTCGTGAGCAACATGTCAACTCTGCCAAGAACTTAAGTCGCAAATCAGACGAAAATAATAAGTACGCCTATCGTGGATGGTAAGCGGTCTGTTAATGGAATGCCAATCACCTTTCTACTTGTGATTTGTTTCATAAGTTACTCTACAAAATAAACTTGTTCTTCTGCCGTCGTACATTGTTGTCATGAACAATTTTTTGTACACTTATAAGTGTTGTGCTTATAAATGATATATTTGTTGTTGAGATATTCACACCCATGGTTAATTTTCATCTCAATCCAAATAAAACATCACCACCTCATCTTGTTTACTTGTTTTTGTATTATTTCACAATCAAAAGCTATTACAAACTTTGTTATCACACATATGTGACATAACCTAAATTAGTGTCCCAAACCGTCTGAAAAAGGGGTGGGTTTGGGGCTCTACCAAGCTTTATTTCCAGCGTACAAACGAAAGAGGCTAAATGCGGATATAGCAGAGACAATGATCATGCTTGCACAAGCCAACACCGAACTCGCTATCCCTTCTCCAACTTGGGTGCAGAATTTCCCATACATATCGCATACTTTCATCCATTCGACTTGTGGTTCCCCTAATTTTGCGAATGCTGCTGACTGTGCTGCCGCTCCTATTGCCGCTACGATCATATACGCCATAACCTGCAAGTTACATCTTCATCTCAGTTAAACAAAATCTTCAAATGAAAATGGTAGATTCTATTCCTAGGATATGTATGTTCCAAACTATATGTGCATATATAAATTTAAAGAGTAGGATACGACAACCTAGTAGGATGCACAGATGAGTAGTATTTAGTATTTAAGGACCAGAGAAATAAATGACAACAACATAAGAGAGTGGGCACATGGAAAATCAAACATAGAGATAGATTCTAGGCCAGGGATAGAATTTATTATTTTCTTTTTGAACAAAAACTAATAATAATAAATAGAATGATCACTAATATTTATTTATTTTTATTTAAAATTCACTTTCACCCCTTTAATTTAATAATAAAATATTATAATATATTAAATAAAAAATGATAAAAAGCTATATATTATTTTAAAAATAAAGTTACTATTCATCGTAACCTATTATCCTAAATATAAATATAAATTACAGATATAACCCATTTAAATTTTACTGATTTGGTTTTTCTTTTTAATAAAACTGAATACATATTTGTTTTTTTTTCCTTAATGTTTTTGTATAAATTTTGTTGAAAGCGGCGTTGCGTTCAAAATAGAGTCTTTTTTAGCATCATAGGCTATATCGAGTCTTCGTGTCATACCGGTATCAATACTCGGTTTTCAATCTATGTAAAACATATGTCGATAGACATTGGCGGATCTAGAAAAAATGTAAAGGGGCAACGTTGTAAAAACTTTTTTTCTAAAGGGGCAACGAAATCGAAAAAACGCAATTTTTTTTTAAAATTTACACTACCGCCGGAGCGTTAAGGGGCAACGGGGGTTACCCCCAGATAGACGCTGTCGTTTTGAGCATATCACGACTTTATTTTTCTTGGTTTTCGCTTTCAACTACAACACAAAATGCCGATCCTGTAACAAACCGAACCGATACCGACTGAATTCCCGTCACACAACACGGGAACACCTAAGTTTCATATATTATGAAACATTTTCTAATATATGTATTTTTAAATATTATTGGAACTCTAAATACACAAAGCACGGACAGCAAGACCATACATCATCCACCACTTGAACCTCCAATTACAACCACTAACTTGTTCTTAGACCATGTGTAGTGGAAGGGGAAGATAATGCCTCCACCCTATGGCATTTTACGTTATGTGGCGGTCCAGTCAGCAAAGGGGCATTATTGGGCGTTTTCTAAAATGGGTGTAGTAGGGATGGAGCATTATTGGGCAATATGTTTTGTAGTAAATAAAATAAAAAAAAAACACCTAAAAATCTTATTAGCCAAGCAAATGAAATCTCTAATCTGATTCACATTTCCCCCCTTCGGCGTGCTTAAAACAACGCGGACCCAACTTTTTTTCGAAAAAAACGCCCGAAAACGCCCTATGTAATGGGATTTGGGCGTTTTTCGGCGTTATTTTTGATTTTTTTTTAAAAAAAACGCCACACTACGGGGGTCTTAAAACAAAATTACTCAATAAAAACATATTTAATTAATTGATTAATAATTTGAGATATGAAATACCTGATCAGCAGAGAAAATAAGCCAAGCCAAAGGCTTATTAAACAACACACTTCCTCTAACCATACCCACCACACACCTAAACGTCTGCACCAGCGAATAAGCTGCAGCAACCCCATTAACCACCACCAACATCACCAACGATTTCATGTCCGTAAACTTGGCTTTTTTCCGGACCGTAAAGATCTCTTTAACCTGCGTATCCGTGGCCACCAGAAGCGCGGCCACAAGTGCGAGACCGCAAACTGCGGTCCGCAGTATTAACTCGGCTAGCCTCACCTTTCGATCAATTGCTTTCGAGTCATTTTTACACCCACCAGCATACTTCCCTGGGCTTACACCAACACCTAAATAACTCATGGTTATGTGCACAACAAAACCCACTTATCTTTGCTACGGCTTTTATACACACAAGCTATAGTGGTCTTGCACGCACTAACCCATGCCATCATTTAAATAGCCAACCCACCTAACACCGTTTCCTATTATTATACTATATTATTTTATTTATTGTTTATTGTCTTTTTGTCATTATTTTTATTTAATTGATATCTCATCAATCTTTTCACATAGATAAACTTATAAATCAAGTTATAAGTCATAATTATTATATTTTGTCGTGTGTATAAGAATTTGTGTAGTGGTTTTACGTAACATGATTTTAAAGGATGACGGAAACGCGATAGCAACAATATATATTCGGGATTCTCTAGTCGAGGCCGTTTATGATGATACTGCTTTTAACAAGCTGATAGATAAAGATACGTATTGGAGACTAAAACATGATCTCGTGGAGCATATTGGATGACTGGATTTACTCCACCTTGAGGCGACCGACGACGACTAGTAGTTTTAGTTTTTTTATCTTATTTATGTAAATTTTCATTTCAAAATTTAATAAACGTATTTTTTATTGGTTTAAATTAATGCAATTTTTATTTTTTTAACGTAAATAAACGTAATATATAATTATTATGTATGATTTTTAGAAATAAAAAAAATGAAATGGACTACTCCCACGAGTGGAGCACCCCTTACGTATGAGTATAAAATGGGAAGTGGAGATGTGAGTTGACATGACAGAGTATGATTAGCCAGAGTGGAGAGGGGACTGCTCCACTTGAGTGGAGCGCTCCTTACACCCTTAGTGAAAAAGTTTATGCCAGGCCATTATTACATAGACAATTGAACGTTTACGAGTGTGTAATGGTTTAATTAAAAAAGTTAAATAAAGATTTGTGATGTAAATATTTGATTTGCTAAAAAACAAAGTTATATCTCTTTCTCACTCACGCTTGTTACCAGGGCGAAGCTTCCTTCAATGATGCCCCTAACTAACTACTGCATAATGATGTGTAGCGTTCTTAGACCACCTGTAGTAGGGTTCTTTTCAGTGTTTCCCCCAAAAAAAAATGCCCAAACAAGCCTCAGAACTGCCCAGGGGTGTTTTGTTTTTTTTGAAAAAAACGGTGGGGCGTCCTTTTTTAAACGCCTTCACTTGTTTCTTTAAACTAATAAGAAATTTCCAACTCATTTATGATAATATTATATGTTTTATTTTTCTAAAAAGCTAATAATTAGGTAATCATTGTTAGGACATTATACAACTACAACCATTTTAGAAAAACGCTCTATAATGTCATATTGCTGACTGGACCGCCACATAGTAGATAATCATAATACCCAAGAACCTTCCTTTACCACTACACATGGTCTTATGTGATGATGTGGTAGTAGGGTAACGCCTGCTATATATAGCCTAATTGTATTATGTATTAATGACGTATACGGTGTATCACTTTTTCCAATGTCCATTTTCATACAATTCAGAATATATTTTTTCGACCAGTTAATTTCATTGCATTTATATAT
>JARYGA010060935.1:55390-102712 GCA_030545235.1 Helianthus tuberosus
AGTAACTTCTGACGGGGAGTTTTAATTTTTTTTGGTTGGTTTTCTTCTGTGTAATCTTTTTTTTTTCTTAAGATAATTAAATGCTATATTTCTCCATTTAGTTGCAAAACGCAAAAAAAACACTATAAAAAGTTAATACTTACAAAACGCCAAAAATAATAAAAAATATTTTTTCTGTTTAATATTTTCTCTGTTATTGTATTTTGTCATCTTGGTCTACATAACACCATTTAAAAAAAAACGCCTAACTTGGAAGATGGGACGTCCTTCACCCTAGAACTGATAAAGCTGAACAAAAGAGTAAATACACGCACTAATTAAAAAGACAGTTACTTTATTACTATCATTTATTATAATAAAAATCCCGCCTAAACTACGCGCCAAAAAAACTCCTATAAGAGAGAGGTCTCTACACAATGAATTGATCACACCCAGAAAACAAACGCCATGTTTCCTAGAAACCACTCACTTTAAATGCCAAAAAAATTGTTAAAAAAACCACAGATGCAAAGCTTTCACTGAATGGATTATTCTCTGTGGTGGGTATCTCTATAAGCTTTTGCTGAATGAGATGGACAAATATTCAAGAAAAAGAAATTGAAGACCGTGATATGTCATCATGTGAGCTTTGTTCTTATGACTATATGCATGGCATGAAGGGATCAATACCAGTGTAAAATGCTATTTTGGACTCCATTATTATAAATAGCATTCAAACAGGAGTTGATCTTCAATGATATGCCACCAAACAAGAATATCACACCAAAAAACAGGATGCCACTTACAAGCTTCGTCTAAAAAGACGGGCGTTATGTATGAAAGTTGGCATCTAGCTAAGGTATTCAAAGTTTCAAAAAGCCAAAACAAATCCAAGAAAAAGAGGCTGATGACAGTGAAGATTTGGATGGGAAATTTGATTACCATTTTTTATTTTTTTTCATTTTCTGTTGTTTTGTTATCTAATTATCTGTTGTTTGTTATCTAATTCTCTACTAATAAAATACATTATTATATAAAACGCCAAAAACTACAAACACCAAAACGCTAATAGTATGAAAACTGTGAGAACGGATGCTGGCAAAGCACCTTGTCAATGTATTAAACGTCAAAAAAATTGACAAAACGCCATAAAAACATTTGGTCTTATTGTAATCTTATGAAAATATTAATGAATCATAATGAATTATTAACAACGCCACAAACGCCAAAAAATTGACCAGGGAAACGCTATAACGCCAAAAAAATTATCTATTTGACACAACAATTAATTCAACGTGACAAATCTAAGAAACAATAAAACGCCATTTAGTTAATGAATATAATTAACCCCAAAATAATCTTAGACGCAAAAAATAAAGCAGCATGTTACGCAAAATTGGGAAATAAAAGAAGATTGAAAAGACAAAAACACCCCTCACGCCCTGATCATATCCCACGCCACGTGTTGGGCCAGGATGCATTCTCACTGTTCTCACACTTTAGGGCGTTTTCTCCTGATCCCGTACCTATATATAATAGGGCAGTAGTTTAGTTAATTATTCTTTGTACTCTTAAGTCTAAATTTTAAGAAACTTCAAGTAGTTTACATATTTCTTGTTCGTGGGTTTTGAGTGTGTGTTGTGTGACTTCTTGGGCCGTATTAATATAAGATACATTATATGGTTTAATTTTTTTTAGTTTTTACATATGTGTATGTTATTTATATAAAAACTCAATAAATCAATATGTTCATATGTTTTTAAGGTTTAAATTTTTGTCTACATATGTGTAGGTTATATAACTATATAAAACTTGCATTTCATACACACATAACTAAATAAACAAAATTTGTTCATGTATATACATATAAACATTACATTTCAATGATTTTCTAAATTATTAATGATTGAAAAAGTGAATTATTTATCTTGTTCTTCCTCTTCTAGCTTAAAACAGTATTCTAATATCAACATTATCCATATATGTGTGAGTATGTATGTATCATGTATGTTAATAAATTAGAAAATATAATATGTTTTTTAAACAGGATAATAACCGGATGAGCGCTGGAATCAATAGCAGTTTATATTGTTTGGGCATGCAGCAGCTCATACGTCTATTGCAGTTCACAAAAACAAAGAAAGAAATATATTATCTTATGAAAAATTTGACAGCTTAACCACTGTGAATCTAATGTTTCCACAAATGTGTTACTAGTATTCTAAGGTCTACCCAAGAGTAATCATATATAGACTATTGCTTTTGATTAAAAAACCGTACCATCACTTCACATGCCTTTGAATATTCGCAGTTCAGTTCAGACATTCTAATTGCATGGCCTACATCAAATTTTAAGTCGTTAGTTATTAATAAAGATACAAAGATAAGAAAAAGGTTAATAAAAAGTTACCATCTTCTTTTGATGATGTGTTGTAGTGATCGGCCGGGTGAGTTGGGAAAAATGTGTTGTAGTGATCGGCCGGGTGAATTGGAATTATTATCCATCAAAAAGAGTCAGTTTGGATTATTAAAATTCCATTTTTCGTATTATAAATATAGATATGTATCATGTTAAGCTTAGGCTTGGGCCTGAATGTGATCCGACTTATTGGGCGTAACTTGGCCGGCTTCTTTTTTTACATTAGATCAGGTATGTAGTACCATTGCAAATATACAAAACGTTTTGTGATACTAAATGGAAAAAACAAACAAATCATAAATGGAAAAAATAAACAAATCATTTTTAATGTACAATTTTTAAAGATAAAAGTGGATAATGCAAAAGAAGACAAATAAATAATTTAGGGGGGGGGGGGGGGGGGGTTATGAATTTCTAACCTAACATGAAATTTGCGGGCTTAGAGTTTAAACTTAACAGGTCCGGGCCAATTTTTAGTTAAACCAATGAGCACGTCCAACTAAATGGGTTGTGTTCAGGTCTACTTGGGCCTAAAACTAAAAAGTGTTGGCAGGCAGGTAAAAACTGTTTGACCGAACCCAAATTTGACCCATGTTTTGCCACCTAGACTTTCAACAGTTTGTTTGAATCAAGTCGAACCTCGATTGATTGCTCAGTCAGTAATTTCTCAGCGACATATGTGTGATACGATTTTCAGGTTCGGGTTCATCTAAATTTTTTAGGTTCGGGTCGGGTTGGGTTAGACCCGTCAACCTGCGGACACGACCTGGTTAGCACCCCTATGAGAAATCGTTTAATCGTCGATAGGACGGAAGCTAGAAAAGAAAAGGTGTTTTTGTATGTTGAAGTGAGACATCAAAGTAACCCAATGCTATGAGACCATCAATTTGTTTTCTTTTCTGTTTGAAAACGATTTCAACATCTCGTCGCAACGCGTGAGTTGACGTTAACTCGTATCTATACAAACTACAATACACACATGCAATACCATCATAGTTTATAAACCAATAGTTATACAAACTATGTAATGTCATACAACCTTTCAACCTTTCAATCTATTAATTAAAATATTGTATGCAACTTTTAATGGGTCAAAAGATTCATTTGGTTTAACACTCGTTTATTACCACCCATACATTCTCAGAACACCTTGTGGGATTTTATGATCTCGTCAAAACCTTATGAAATTCTATGATCTCCTTATGACAAGTAAATTCTATTTCACCATTTATACCTTCAAACTCCGTTCGGAAATCCATAATTTCAAAAGCTAGCCACCATGTATATTCAAGATTTTTGCTCCTTTTATGTACAATGCTTTTATTGTATGTATACAAGCACATGATTTAAACAAAACACTTTCACCAATTACTAACTTTATACATAAAAACATATATGCAAACATTGTTATAATCATATCAGTTTTATCAGGATGCTTTCTATGATCATAAAGTTATAAGTTGTATACTCAGCTCGATTTGCATAAGTTCTAATTTTCCTACTTCTAGATTCCTCTTTCCTCTTTGTTGACTCCTTAGAGCCAAACTTTTCATTAGTGTGTATCTTGTACATAATTGAATAACCGAGAACCATATGGTCAATTTTATTATTTAAACATCTAAACAAATTCCAAATATGTCTACTATGATGTTGGGTTCATTTGATCACATACCAATACTTACTGAAGAATATGAACCCTTTGGTTCTTATTTTGACCCATTTGACATGTCAAAATCAAAACTAACAAAACTCCTTTTGATTACTTCTGAATACTCATTCAACACCTTAGCACACATTTAAATAATGCATTTGATATTTCAAAAACATTTTTAATCAAATAGACTGGTTATTTCATCCTTCTGTCATTAAAGACTACTTTGTCAAGTGCCCATATCTTAAATTTGTATCGGTCGGTTGAATCTTCCCTTTTCCCCTCTCACCATTTTTCTTCTCATAAGAGCGATGAACAAGACCATGAAAACGAATGCGGCACCAAGTGATATCCCCCAAACAGAAGCATGAGTTAACTTGTGTGCTGACGTGTAGGTGTGTTTGGAAGGACATGGAAGAAGTGAGCTGCATGAGTTTGGTTTACTGCAAGAATCAGGGACCGGGCCAATGAATTTGTTGCCATAGAAACTAACAAATGATAACCCTTGTATTTCACAAATGCTGCAAGGGAAGGAATTCTGAAAATTGTTTCTAGAAAGGTCAAGATAAGTCAAAGCAACAAGGTTGGAGAGAGAAGGTAAGCTACCATTGATGATGTTTTTGTGAATATCCAAAATGGTTAGGGCCATCAGTTTGGATATAGAGGGATCAAGAGCACCAGAAAAATGGTTATTGCTGGTGTTTAGAGAAAAAAGAGAGGTGGTGCCGATATTGTCAAAAGAGAGTTGACCAGAAAAATGTTGGCCCGAACTTGGATCTTGATCTCTAAATGAGCGTGAATAACTTGAATAACAATAACTTGTATTAATCAAATGAACGTAATGTTTGTACAAATCGAATTGAGTATATATACAAATGAATCTACATGTCCCTATTTATAGTTTTCTATGGGTACGAGTGAATGGTTGCGTCTCTTCGTGTAAGGACACGTCTCTTGGATGTATGGTTGTGATTGAATCATGAAGAGGTATGTCGAATCTTGTTCACTCGTTCCAACAGTCGCGTCTTCTTCCTTTGTTGCCTTGATACCGATTCGAATAGGTGTGTGTAGAGAGACACACCCTTTCGGTTATTAGGGTAGTTTCCAACTTCCACTTTGTCAACTTTGGTCCTCGTACTTTGTAACCGCTAAGTAATATTAATTCTAACTATCTATCTAATTACGGGATGTTAAGAGATTAACTGGTTTCATTCACCCCCCTAATCTCGAACATCCATAAGTTGCTTTAAGTCTTGAATTCCGAGCAGTTCCCTCATTGTAGCAAACTTGATCCTTGCTAGTGCCTTTGTTAGTATGTCTGCTCGTTGTAGTTCTCCACTTATGTGTTCCACAGTGATATCTTCGTTTTCCACACATTCTCTTATGAAGTGATATCGTGTGTCAATGTGCTTGCTTCTTCCATGAAAGACTGGATTTTTCATGAGTGCTATTGCTGAAACATTATCTACTCTGAGTGTTATCTTTTCTTCCTTCCAGCCTGTGATTTCACTTAACAATCTTTTAAGCCATAGTGCTTGACATGCTGCTGCAGTGGCTACCATGAATTCTGATTCACATGATGATAGTGCCACTGTCTGTTGCTTCTGTGTACACCAGGTTATAGGTGATTCTCCAAAATAGAATACTAGACCAGTTGTTCCTTTTCCTTTGTCTGTATTAACTCCAAAACTACTATCGCTATAACCTGTGATCTTACATCCTCCTTGTCTACTGTAGATGATTCCATGCTCTTTAGTTCCTTTGATGTAACGTAGTATTTGCTTTACTGCCTTCAGATGTTGCTCCTTTGGTTCTTGCATGAATCTACTAAGTAGACTGACTGGGTAACATAGATCTGGTCTTGTATGCAATAAGTACCTGAGAGAACCTATCAGGCTTCTGTAATGCGTTGCATCTACTAGATCTCCTTCTTCAGTCTTTGTTAATTGAGTTCCTGGAGTCATGGGTGTCTTTGTGTCATTGCAGGATAACATATCAGCGTCTTTGAGTATCTTGTTGATATATCCTGTTTGCTTGATGCCTATCTCACCCTTTGCTTGAATTACTTCTATTCCCAGATAGTATGCTAGCAATCCTAGATCGCTCATATCAAATTTGTTCTTCATCTGAGATTTGAAGATGTCTATCTCCTTTTTTGATGTTCCTGTGACTATCAAGTCATCAACATAAACTCCAACTATTAGTGTAGAAGCTTCACTTGTTCTTGTATAGATTGCATTCTCTAAAGTACACTTCTTGAAGTTAAGTGACTTTAGGGTTTGATCTAACTTTGTATTCCAAGCTCTTGGTGCTTGTCTCAATCCATACAGAGCTTTTGATAGTCTGTAAACCTTTCCTTCATTTCCTGGTTTTATAAAACCTTTTGGTTGTGATACATAGACTTCCTCCTTGAGGTCTCCGTGCAGGAATGCAGATTTCACATCTAAATGATGTACCTCCCAACCTTGATATGCTGCTAAAGCCAATATTAGTCGTACTGTTTCCATACGTGCTACTGGTGCAAAGACTTCGTCAAAGTCTATTCCGTGTTGCTGAACATATCCTTTTGCAACTAGCCTTGCCTTGTGTCTGACCACGTTTCCGCTTGCATCTTTCTTAGTCTTGAATACCCACTTTAAACCTATTGCTTTGTGATCTCTTGGCAACTCCGTTAGTTTCCAAGTTTTATTCTTGTTTATCGAGTCTAACTCGGCCTTCATTGCTTCAACCCAATTTCTGTCACTAGATGCTTCCTTGTAATTCCTTGGTTCTTCTTCAGCAAGTAGTAATTCTTGTGGATGTACTTGAATTTCTTCTGTTTCTTCGTATAGTTCTTCGAGACTTTTCAGTCTTACTGGAGTGTTGCTAATACTTTCTGTTGTACTTTCAGAAGTGGATGGGCTTCCACTTGATAAATTGCTTGAACTTCCTGCTGAGTTCTGATTGTATGAATATGCTGGCGGGGTTTCATAGGAGTCTTGTTCTTCTGTCTGATCTACTCCTGAATCGTCATGATGTGACCCGCTACTGCCTGGACTACTTGGTTCATTTTCTTCCAATTCTGGTGGTATGTCATCATCTTGAATGACAAAGTTTGTCCATTCGGGATTCCCTGAATCTACCGTCTCCATATAACTATTCCAGTTCCATGGTTGACCTTCCATGAACTTTACATCTCTACTGACACATATCTTGTTCTTTGCCGGATCATATAATTTGTATGCCTTTGATCCTTCTTCTATTCCAAGGTAAACCATAGGTGCACTTCTATCATCTAACTTCTTTTGTTGAAGTGGTAGTACCTTAGCGTAAGCAGTGCAGCCAAAAACCTTCAAGTGTTCTAAATTTGGCTTCCTTCCTTTCAATGCTTCATATGGTGTCTTGTTTACCAGGGCTTTTGTCGGAACCCTGTTTAGTACGTATATCGCGTGTCGTATTGCTTCACCCCAAAAGTTCTGTGGCATGTTCATTGCCTTTAGCATACTGCGAGTAGTTGACAACATCGTCCTGTTTCGCCTTTCTACTACTCCATTTTGCTGTGGGGAATATGGTGCTGTAAGTTGTCTTGCTATGCCGTTGGATTTGCAATACTTGTTGAATTCAGCCGATGTGAATTCACCTCCTCTATCCGTTCTTAGCATCTTTAACTTGGTCTGCGCTTCCTTTTCAACCTTTTCTTTGAACTCCTTAAATGTTTCGAATGCTTGATCCTTGGAAGTCAGTAAATATGCCCACATGTAGCGAGTACAGTCGTCTACAAGTAAGAATATATACTTCTTCCCAGCATGTGTTGGTGGAGTTATAGGACCACACAAATCTCCATAGACTAAGTCCAGAGGTTTTAAAGATCTGAACTTTGCCTGTTTTGGAAATGGTGCCCTACTATGCTTTCCTAATAAGCATGCGTCACAGACTTGACTAGCATGACTTATTTGGGGAACTCCATGTACCAAGTTTTTACGAGTCATTTCCTTAATAGCATCAAAGTGTAAATGGCCTAACCTCGCGTGCCATAACCATGCTGTGTCTTCTGTCTTTGATAGTAAGCAGATTGGTTTTCCCGTTTTCAGTTTGACTTTGTACAGCCTGTTCTTCATTCTCTTGACTCGCATTAGTAGCTTTCTATTTCGATCTCGGATAGTCAGTAAATCTCCGTCCATAACCACTTTGCAACCGATTTCTGTAAGTTGTCCGAGGCTCAATATATTGGTTTTTAGACTTGGAATGTAGTATACATGTGAAACAATCTTTTGTTCTTGGTTCAGACATTCCAGTAGTATTGAACCTTTGCCTTTAATTTCTACGTGTGACCCATCACCAAACCGTACTTGCCCTGTCACTGTTTCATCTAACTCCTTGAAGTGACTTCGTATTCCTGTCATGTGGTTGCTTGCCCCGTTGTCTAAGTACCATAGATTCTCGTTTTCTGAGGCGTAATTTGTTGGTCTTATACGTTCCTCGTTTAGCAGAGCCCTTTCTTGAACATTTTCTTCTTGTATTGCCATTAGCAATACGGGTGCTTCGTCTTCCTCGACAAGGTTTGAATGTTCTTGTACTTCGTCTTTCTCAGAGCAATCCTTCTTGAAGTGTCCAAACTTTTGACACTTAAAACATTGGATCTTACTTAGGTCGGTTCTTGCAAACTTCCTCCAATTTCTAGAGTTTCCGTTTCTAGGTCTAGATGTAGATCCTTCGTTTCTGGGACTTTGCCTGTTTCCGTTGTTTCGCCAATTTCCACGTGCCTGGTTAAATCTACCACGACCGCGGTTTCCAGATTGCCTTCCTCTGGTGTTATCATGATGTGTGAACATAAGCCTATCTTGGCTTTCTCCTTGATTTCCTTTCTTTAACTTGAGTCGTTCTTCATACGTTTTTAACCTTCCGACCGCTTCTTCTAGCGTCATAGTTTCTATATCGGAGTATTGTTCCATGGAGGCAACGATTTGAGTAAACTTATCCGGTACGCCATTTAGGAGTTTGCGTACTAGAGTCGGTTGACTCAAAGTCGTTCCTACTTCAGTTGCCCGGGTAACGATACTATTAATCTTTGCGGTAAAAGAATCAATAGTGTCGTCATCCTTCATTTGCAACAATTCAAATTCTGACAATAACGTGTGCATACGTGCCTTTTGTACCCGATCAACGCCTACGTGTCTAAGCTTTAGACTATCCCAAATTTCTTTTGCAGTTTTACAACTTGCAACTTGCAATACAACATCTTCTGGTATTGCTTGAAACAGATATGCAATTGCAGACTTGTCTTTCTTAATGTCTACCGTTGCATTTTCTGTTGGTTCAATCGTTTCCCACAAACCATTCGCTTCAAGAATCGTCTTGATACGAATAGCCCAAACCGTATAGTTTGTTGGTTTCAGAATTGGACACTGAAACTGGGAAAGAGAATTTCCTTCCTTTTGAATTATAACTTGTGAACTTGGTCCGGTTCCTCCTGACATATCTTCCTGCCGAACAATCTTCACTTCTACTAACTTTTATTTCTTGGTTTCAATAGATCTTACAAACCCCACGATTTCCCTAACCGTGTAATAATCAAACAACCGAAATAATCTAATTCGCACTAAACCCCGGAATCAAAAACGAACCCTAGATTCCTAACCCTTCGGTTCAACCGATTACACTAGAACCGAAACTAAAAAATTCTGAAATGAAACTTTGCGAATTGAAAACGAAATTGAAACCTGATCGCGAATTCCCTGCGATGCCTTGCAATTCCCACGCTTAGAGCCTGATGCTCTGATACCAATTTGTTGGCCCGAACTTGGATCTTGATCTCTAAATGAGCGTGAATAACTTGAATAACAATAACTTGTATTAATCAAATGAACGTAATGTTTGTACAAATCGAATTGAGTATATATACAAATGAATCTACATGTCCCTATTTATAGTTTTCTATGGGTACGAGTGAATGGTTGCGTCTCTTCGTGTAAGGACACGTCTCTTGGATGTATGGTTGTGATTGAATCATGAAGAGGTATGTCGAATCTTGTTCACTCGTTCCAACAGTCGCGTCTTCTTCCTTTGTTGCCTTGATACCGATTCGAATAGGTGTGTGTAGAGAGACACACCCTTTCGGTTATTAGGGTAGTTTCCAACTTCCACTTTGTCAACTTTGGTCCTCGTACTTTGTAACCGCTAAGTAATATTAATTCTAACTATCTATCTAATTACGGGATGTTAAGAGATTAACTGGTTTCAAAAAATGGTTCATGCTAGCATCCAGGTATTCTAGATTATTGATGCTAAACATAGAGGAAGGCAAAGAGCCAGTGAAACGGTTGTTTGATAAGTCTAGCTTAACTAAACTTGGCATCATTGATCCAAAATTATTAGGGATAGAGCCACCTATCTGGTTATGTGAAATTATCAAGCCTTGTAGATTTCTCATGGAGAAGAACTGAGGAGGAACTGGGCCGGTAAGACGATTAAAAGACAGATCAAGTGAAGTTAAGTTGGATAATCCAGATATTTCATAAGGAATGGGCCCATCAAGTTGGTTCCTTGATAGTATAAGCGTTGTCACAATGATGCAGTTCTTGATTGAGGTTGGAATGGGACCGGAAAGCCTGTTGTTGGAAAGATCAAGCATGCCATAGTGCTGGAAAAATTCAGAATCGGGTAGCTCAACGTTCTGAAAACCTGAACATAACTCATTTGGTATAGGACCCGAGAGTTGATTGTTGGACAAAACAAGATTGTCAAGCAATTCCAGTTGCGATATGGACTTTGGTATATGGCCCGTAAGTTTGTTTGAACCAAGGTCCAAAGAGACCAGTTTCACGCAACTGAAAAGCTCCAATGGGATGTTACCAGTCAACTTGTTACCATGAAGTGACAAATTGGTCAAATTTTTGAGTTGACCAATTGAGCTTGGAATAGGTCCTTCAAAGAGATTATTATCCAAATGCAGCCTCTGAAGCGTGGAAGCCTTTGCAATTGTATTTGGAATATGACCTTGAAGCAAGTTATCATCGAGTGAGATCGCTAACAGGGTTTTAGACTCCCACAATTGAGTTGGAATTGTTCCAGAGAATTGATTCTTTGATAATTCCAATGTTACCAACTGAAGTTCTCCTAAGTAACCAGGTATTTCACCATAGAAGTTGTTTTCGGATAATACCAGATCTTTGAGAATAGAACAATTCTTGAAACTTTTGCCTAAGGTACCATTGAGCTCATTTCTAGATAAATATAACATCCCTAATGAATTGTTTTGACAAATTCCAGCTGGCAATTCACCAGAAAGCTTGTTGGAACTAAGATCAAGTGAGGTCAGGGATGGGATGTTGAGTGGTGGCAGAGGTCCGGTAAAGAGGTTCATTGACAACATTATGGATAATACACATTTCCAGTTGGAAAGCCATTCTGGCAACGGGCCAGACAGGTGGTTTGAAGTAAGAAAAAGCGAGTTTATTGATTCAAGATTAACAAGACTATCAGGTAAGGGGCCGGATAATTTGTTATAGGAAAGATTTAGTATCCTCAACTTCTTGCAGTTTCCCATTGATGATGGGATTGGCCCACTTAGTCTTGCATTATGGACTTGAAAGAACGCAAGGTTTGCCAGCTCACCAGAGCTAGAAGGCAATCCACCATCGAAAGAGTTATGTGCTATGTTCAATGTGCTTAAGCTAGTCATCTTTGTAATCTGAGCAGGGATGTTTCCTGTAAACTTGCAATTCTGGAGGTTGAGAACTTGGACATTCGTAAGAGCACCAATTGTTTCCGGTATATCACCCGTGAAAGAGTTCATAGAGAGATCAAGAGCCAAAAGCATCTTCAAATTCCCAATTTCTGAAGGAAGAGATCCAGAGAATAAATTAAGACTGAGATCAAGAAACTGCAGCTTCTCCAGGTTCCCAATCTGACATGGAAGACGGCCAGAAAATGAATTTGAATAAACTGAGAATTCGTTCAGGTCCTTGAGCTGCCCGATCGTCGCTGGTAAATTTCCTGAAAAGTTATTGCTGTTAAGTACAAGAACTTTGAGCTTCTTCAGATTTGAAATTTCTAGAGGCAACACCCCTAACAACCTGTTATCAGTCAGGTCAAGTGTCTCCAAGTGTTCCAGAGTCCAAAAATCTGAGTATATAGGGCCATTAAAGCCACAATGTCTAAGATTAAGATGTTTTAAAGATCTGAATTCTTTTAGAATCTTGGGGAATGGAAGACTTAGAGGCGATGATGATGTACACGGTAGCGAAATTTGGTGAACTAAAGAACTCTCACATCTTATGCCAGTCCAGTTACATGGAGGCATCATTGAACCAAACCAGGTGGAATCAACGCCTCTTTTTTCGAGAAGCAAGTTTCTAAGAGCAATTAATAATGATGTGTCATCGGAAAAACACAAGTGCACGTAGCAGAAGAATAGTAGGATGAGAGAATGAAAAACTTTCAATCTTGATTTTGATCTTGTCATTTTATTGTCTTCTTTCAAGCCCAAGTTTTACTCTACAAGTAAGGAAAGTAAAACATTTAGAACATTACTAAGAATAATAACAGACTACTAAATGATACAATCACCAACTTTAGAAACTAGTTAACTGAAAAAGAACAGAATAATGCTTGATTGCAGAAAGATTGTCAAAAATCACTCTTGACTATATGAAATCATTGTTTGTTAGTTAGCAAGCATTGTGTTGTTCTTGTGACTGATACAGAAGCCACTAATGCTAACAAAAAAGATTCATAAACATGTATGAATGCCATTACCTCAAAAGCATATCAATATTAATTAAGCAAATATACAATAATTAGCTTCAAAAAACCATGATGGTCCAAAAAACAAAAAAGCTAACTAAAATCAATGAATGTACCCATTGAAAAATCAATCAAAGCTACAAATATCCATTTTTAAATAAATAAATTTCAAGTTTTTAATCCTCTTTTACAGATAAGTAAAATCGAAGCTTAACTATTTGAACGATGAGCATCAAAACAAGCAAATATGACCAAAAGTAGAAGTTTTATCGATCGACTAGATCAATGACCACTGAAATTAACTCTAACACAATTTTCAAACCAAATCTTACTCTTGGAACTCTAACTCTGCAAGTATGGAAAGTAAAATATGTTGGATTCTTTAAAACATTACTAAGAATAATAAACTCATTGTATACAATCTGGTGGTGTTCGACGAATCGAATAACGAATTTACTTGTTTTTTGATTTTTTACCTGAATTTGTATTCGATTAAGATTTGATTAATTTAATTCGAATTCGTATTCGTATTCGTATTTGAATTTTATGCTCAATTCGAAAACTGATTCAATTCGTATTTGAAACTCGAATTTGAATAAATTCGACTTAATTCAAATTCAATCTAAATAATACACTATTTTACTTTTATTTTTTAAAACTACTAAATGTAAGGGCTTTTTAGAGTTTGACCAAAATGTAGAATGTTTTTTCCATGTGTGTGTATACATATTAATGTATATGTTAATATAAAAAAAATTATATATGTATAATTTGAATTCGAGTTGAATTTAAAATTATAAATTTGTATTCGCTCCAAATTTGATTGCTGAACTTGAATTTGAATAGAATCGATTTGAATTCAAATTTTGGAAATCCGAGTTCGAACCTTGATCGAGTCGAATTTTCAAATCTGAATCGAATTTTGTTTTTTAAAACTACTAAATGTAAGGGCTTTTTAGAGTTTGACCAAAATGTAGAATGTTTTTTTCCATGTGTGTGTATACATATTAATGTATATGTTAATATAAAAAAATTATATATGTATAATTTGAATTCCAGTTGAATTTAAAATTATAAATTCGTATTCGCTCCAAATTCGATTGCTGAACTTGAATTTGAATAGAATCGATTTGAATTCAAATTTTTGAAAACCGAGTTCGAACCTTGATCGAGTCGAATTTTCAAATCTGAATCGAATTCTGGACACCCGATTTCGAACCTTGATAATCGAATTATTGTTTGTTACTTGCAAGCATGGTGCTTTTACTTTTATTTCGAATTCTGGACACCCGATTTTGAACCTTGATAATCGAATTATTCGTATTCGAATTTTATGCTCAATTTGAAAATCGATTCAATTCGTATTTGAAACTCAAATTTGAATAAATTCGACTTAATTCAAATTCAATCTAAATAATAAACTATTTTACTTTTATTTTTTAAAACTACTAAATGTAAGGGCTTTTTAGAGTTTGACCAAAATGTTGAATGTTTTTTCCATGTGTGTGTATTCATATTAATGTATATGTTAATATAAAAAAAATTATATGTGTATAATTTGAATTCGAGTTGAATTTAAAATTATAAATTCGTATTCGCTCCAAATTCGATTGCTGAACTTGAATTTGAATAGAATCGATTTGAATTCAAATTTTTGAAAACCGAGTTCGAACCTTGATCGAGTCAAATTTTCAAATCTGAATCGAATTCTGGACACCCGATTTCGAACCTTCATATTCGAATTATTGTTTGTTACTTGCAAGCATGGTGCTTTTCTTGTGGCTTATACAAAAGCTACTAATGCTAACTTAAAAAAAAAACAAATTATGCAACTTGAATCATATTAAATAAATTAAGCTACCAAAATCCAATTTTAAATAAAAAATAACATTTCAAGTTTTCAATCCTGTTTTAAATAATCACATAGATATATAGTTATATACATACATTGATTTAAACAAATAGAGAAACAGATTTAGAGAAGAATTTTGTATGTACGTACATACCTACAGAGACGATGAACCGAAGAAAACGAAGAGTGTCTGCTACGTGCTTTCAAAGCTTGAACGCCATAACTAACTAATTGTAGAGTAAAATGTTGAACTAGTGTTGACGTTTATAAGATACTCGAGATTGGTTTTCTATAAGCTCGAATCTGGCTGAATTAAAATGAGATCGAGTTTAAATTGAAGTACAAAATTTAATAAATGAGCTTGAGTTCAAGCTTTATAATTTTTTTTTTTTGAACGGCTATTGGTGATGGCGGTGGAGCTCCGCTTACACCCCGGGCCATGCCTGTACATGTAACCCGTCCACCCAGGATCGGGGTTCTCCCCCAGGTGAAATCCCCAACCCATGGAAGGGAGAAACCTCCACAAGGCAGGGTCGAACCCATGACCTTGAGGGGTGAAAACTCCCACCACACCTCCCCATAACCAACTGGGCTATGGATCATTGGCTTCAAGCTTTATAAACTAATGTAATGATACTCGCGAGTTTATTATGCATATTTAATTTAAACACACAACATAAATTTGAGTTATTCTCTTTTACTAGTTTTACCATTTATGTTTGCATATTTTAATGTTTCTCGTTAAAAGTAAGATTTATTTTATAACCAATTTGTATGAGAATCACTATTCCTTTTTCTCGTTAAAAGTAATAATAATGTAAGATTTATTTTATAACCGATTTGTATGAGAATCACTATACCTTTTAAGTTATTCAAACGATCAAGAAATCATTTTACAAAGGTTTTTGATTTAGTGATACCTTAGTGTTGGCTAAGTCTTTGTTTTTTTATTGGTTGGGTTTAATACCAGAATTAAAAAGCACGTGAATTGCTATTCTCAAAACAAATTCAAAAGAAAACTAGTATTATTTTAATGATATTAATGGTTGCAAATAAATCATTTAGGTAAATGCTGATTTTTCAGAAGAAAATTAAAAGCATGATATTGTGTTTGTTCACATGTAATTAACTTTTGTTCACATGTAAGTAACTTCACACAAACTAAATTTTTTTTTATTATTTTATTGATATTAATGGTTGCAAATAAATAATTTAGGTAAATTAATGCTGCATTTATTTTTAGAAGAAAATTGAAAGCATAAGATTGTGTTTGTTCACATGTAAGTAACTTTACACAAACTAATTTTTTTCTTATTTTACTTTTTAATTAAAAAACATGGGCATTGCTATTCTCAAAACAAATTTAAAATTCAATAGAAAACGATATAGTTTTATTGATATTAATGGTCGCAAATAAATAATTTAGGTAAATGCTGTATTCTTGTAAAGAAAATTGAAAGCATGAGATTGTGTTTGTTCATATGTAAGTAACTTCACACAAACTAATTTTTTTCTTATTTTACTTTTTAATTGTAATATATTTATTAATAAATTAGGTTATGACTCGTGCACTTCACGGGCTTTACAATTTAAATTTATTAAACACAACTATAAATATATTTATATAACGTAGGATGCGTGACAATAAAGGTATATTAATTAAATAAACGGATATTTAATATTAAAAGTTTACTATTACATTTTGTTTATTACTATGATAAACACTAAGAAAATGAAGTGTTAATGGATTTAGTTATGTAGTTTTTAGTTGCCTATACTATACTTTTTATAATTGATAATGCACAACAATAATATTTAAATATATGAAAAAACAACTCATATGAAACTCAATTGATACGCAACCAAATCAAAACATTACCAACATCTTAAAAATTACAAAATTGTTATCAATATAGTAGATAAACAAAAAACTCTTTCTTTATATTGGTTCACATGGTTATTAGTGATCCATCCCCTCTCTCTCTATATATATAGAGTAGGGGTTGGGTAGAAAATGTATTTTTCCTAGAAAGTCTAGGAAGCAATGAGAATTGGACATGTGGCATTGAGTTATTTTAACTAGAAGGGCAATTATGTAATGTCACATTTTAATTTTATTTTTGGAATTTATATTTCATTAACTAACATTGCATGATCTCGAAGGTAACTGATTATGTCCATGATTTTCGGAATTTTGGTTGTGTTTCGAATCCAAATCTCATTCAAATCATATGTATATACAATTCTTTCTATCGTTTTCTTCTTCACCTGCAGTATTCGTATTCAATAAATTTTTCAGAGAGAAAAATCATGGCTTCAAACACACTTGTTGATTGTGGAGATGGTTATTAACATGTAACTGCAAAACCATCAGCTTGTTCTTGGTGATGTGTTTTAACAACAAGCAGATTGATACAGTTGTGTTTTAGCATTCAGACTCATACAATTGTGTTTTAACAGCAAGCAGATTCATACAGTTGTGTTTTAGCATTCAGACTCATACAATTGTGTTTTAGCATTCATGTTGGTAATGCTGGAGGATTTCTTGACGCTGTGTTTTATTATTCAGATTCATACAGTTGTGTTTTAACAGCAAGCAGATTCATACAGTTGTGTTTTAGCATTCAGATTCATAAAGTTGTGTTTTAATAGCAAGCAGATTCATACAATTGTGTTTTAACAGCAAGCAGATTCATACAATTGTGTTTTAGCATTCAGATTCATACAGTTGTGTTTTAACAGCAAGCAGATTCATACGTTGTGTTTTAACAGCAAGCAGATTAGCAAGCAGATTAATACGATGTGTTTTCTTGATATGTTTCTTCATGAAGGATAGAAGGAAGAAAGAGAGAGAGAGAGAGAAAGGGAGAGAGAGATAGAGAGAGAAAAAAAATCGCAAGAAATGTGGGGTGGTTATGGAATGACAATTATTTTCATATTTAAAACAAGCTAAACGACATATCTACCCCTGATTAATTAAATAATCCTATTTTTAAGAAACACATATTACCAAAATGCCACCAAGATGATCTCAACCATTAAACACACCCATTGGATGGCCCAGATCGCTTCCTAGACTTTCTAGGAAAAACACACTTTCCGTAGGATCACCACACACACACACACACACACATATATATATATATATTGAAGGGTTCAAATGAGAAGAATTTTTTTGTAAGAAGAAAAAAGAAAAGTTTCAACCAATAAGAATGCTTCATTTTACTTTATTTAATATTTGCATTTAATTTTAATATAAGGGTATATTGGTAAACTTACATAAATCATTAATTTGTATTCTTCCCCTTTAATAACTAACTAAATTAAATTTGTAACTCCTTTTCAAAATATATATTTTTTCCAAATTAAAAAAACAAATTAATTTAAAGTGTAGAATAAATTAGTAGTTGTGTAGGATAAATTACGAGTTGTGTATGATATATTTCGAGGTTCGTAGAAAAAATTTCGACTGTGTAGGATAAAATTCTATAATGTGTAGGGTATATGTAGGAAAATTTTGATATGTGTAGGTTTTGTAGATTATATGTAGGATAATTAATGATTAGTTGACTAATTAATTAAAAAGAGAAAAATTAATGATATGAGTTATAAATGAAATAGTATTTTACTAACATGTCATTTCTTATTTTTCTTCTCATATTAAATTTCTTCTCAAATGAACATTCCCCTATATATATATATATATGGGAGGGTTCATTAGTGAACGCTAAAAAAGTGGAGAACCAAAAAACATTTTTAAAAATTATATTTAACATGTTAAAATTTATTTTTTTCTAATTTTTTCGGCTTTTTTTCCATATAAATATATGCATAAACACTTTTAATAAAAAAATCAAAAACTAAAAATATAAAAAAAATGTTTAAAAAACAGTTAAAAATATATATCTTATAAAATTAACTTAAAATGTTACTAATCATTTAAAAAAAATCAGCGCTTTTCTCTATAAAAATGGGTAGAAACTATTCTAAATAAAAAATAATAATTTTTGTGAAAAACAATTTAACCTTTTTTTAACTGTTTTTTTATATTTTTAGTTTTTGATTCTTTTATTAAAAATGCTTCTACAAGTATTTATAAGGAGAAGCGTCGATTTTTTTTTAAATTGATTTTTAACATGTTAAGTTAAATTTTTAAAATTGTTCCCCGGTTCCCCAATAAACTCAACACTATATATATATATATATATATATATATATATATATATATATATATATATATATATATATATATATTATAATAAAGCAAAACGAACTTTGACCACTTGTCAGACACTTATACCACTAATTGCCACGTGGCATAATATTAATACTAAGTGAATGATTTTGAGAGGGATTACACAACGCCTTCATCCGCTCTTTTTTGCTCACCCGCAAATAGGGGTATTAATCGGTTCGATTTATGGTATTCGGTTTAGTTTATCAGGTTTTTAAAAGTTTACACCCTAAACCAAAAACCAAACCAAACCAAATTAAGAATATGCAAACCAAACCAAATTCAATTTGGTTTGGTTTGGATTAGAAACCAAATAAAACAAATTTAACCAAATTGTAGCTAAGTACTTTTTTTCAAATACATATTTATGTTTGTGTTCTAACTTTCGAACATCAAATCAGCAACGAATTAAACTTAACAATATATAAATAAAAGACATAGCAAAATAAAACAGACATGTCTATAAAATAGTCATACGCACAACCACAAAGTTAAAACTTTAAAACAAGATCATAGAAACTATAAATAGTCAATAAGTCTAATGGCACAAAAAAATAAATAATCTTGAAACCATGGGGATACATATACTTGGATATTAAACTTAGTATTTTGGGCTAAAAAATTATATATAGTTTATTAAACATTATTAGTTTTGTTTAATAACTAATTAAATTAACGGTTTATTCGGTTATCTAAATAAACCGAATAAACCAAATTAAAAAAATGTGGATAAAAAAACTGAACTAAAAGCCATATTCTCAATTCGGTTTCGATTAGAAACCAAACCAAAAACCTAATTTGTTGTTCGGATCGGTTTATTCAGTTACGGTTACAATTCAGTTTACAGTTTTTATTTGGTTACGGTTTTTTCTGAACACCCCTACCCGTAAATCAGAGATTGATACAATCCTTTCCATAATTTTGACCAATTTCCTTTCAACCTCGGAACCCTAGGTGGCGATGGTGTAACGGTGCCGGTGGTAAGTCCAGATGGTTCAATGTGATTTTGACGGAAACAATCGGGATTTAGGGTTTAAGTTCTGAAAATTTTCATTTTATGTGCGTAGAAAATGGTTCCACTGAATACATGGATCCTCATGTCCGCTGGCATACAATCTTCTCAGGCGACGAGATGACATGTTTAACCGACATGTTTAACCAACACCTGACGAGACGATTTTAATATTTTGATTCCTTTAATTTCTTCTTGAGACCTGTTTGAGCAACAACAAATGTATATTTTTTAACGAGAAACTAACGTAATCCTAAATACTTTTATTAATCACATATACGTGCATCTTGCAAAATTTGAACGCTCCACCTATTGAATAGAGAAAGACATCAAATAAGATGAAGTTTATTATGGGTAACAACAAATGCATTGCTGTCCTTTCTGTTGTTTTGCCTTCCACAGGGCATCTAACTTAGATATTGTGACCAATATGCTTATTTACATTCCAGTTTCCAGAAAGTTTATTTTGTGTTATGGTAAAAAAAAAATTTCTAATTTTACTTAATGTATTTTTGACTGCAGTGGTAGAATACTTTTAAAAACATTTTGACCACTTCTTGGTACCATTTTCTTTGTCAGTTGATTATAAACATGAGGACACAAGGACACATGAGTTTTGAAGATCCTGTTGTAGGTCTAGTTACTATGTGATGATTTTGAAAATTCGTCTAGTCCTTTTGTAAGTTCAATCACTGGGAACACTAATGTCACCTGAACTTTCTTGAACCGATGAGCACAAACGGTTGCTTAATGACCATTGTTACCCCAAGCTTTTGACTCTTAAATGTTTTAAGTTTATACTCTTCTCTTTTGAATTCAAAAGTTTTTGAGATAAACACACTTCAGAGTTTTTGTGGATATTAGTCCAAAATCACTTTTCAGTAATGTTTTGAGAGACTTGGTCATGTTTTCATAACTTTTTCAACCAATCTCACACTACATATGATACGGACTCTGTTTACCCTTGATTTTCTTAATGTATTATTAACAGAGTTGATTTGTTCCTTTTGAGGATCTCAACCTGTTTTCAACACATAAGATCTGAATGACTAAAGTTATAATTTCCCTCTTTTTGTGTTAGCAAAACATCAATGTTTTTATGAACATATGTTTTGTTAATCTGAGGTTCAGAATTTAGTATTTATGGAAAACATCACAAATTACACATCAACAATTGAAATTAATTTTGAAAATAAGAAGTAATCTCATAGTTTAACAAATATTTATTTCAGATCTAGAAACCATGAGTGTTTTGTGCATAAGTTCACTTGTTGTGTGAAATTTTGTGTGTCATATGACATCTTGGTTGATATACAGAGTTGTTGAATAACCATTTTGATCATGATATACTCGACACTCTGTTTTTCAACTAAATACAACCAACCTTAGTATCAATGAATTTTGAGCTGAACTGTTATGTCAAATTGATTGTTAGATCGAATTTGACTGTCCAGGATCTGATACCAATTGTAATTGTCTGCTTATTCTGGATCCACTGCTCTGATCCAGTTTTGGCTTTAATTATCTGTTCCTCTGATAGGGTTCAATCCCAACAATCTCCCCCTGGAACAGATAATGCCAAAACTCTTCATTATTTGTGGAAGACTTTATTGCCTCATCAACAGTTCCCTTATCTGACCTTTAAATTGTAATTCGAAGTCTAGGGCATCTGTATCTTCATCATCCCTGCTAAGTGGAAGATCAAGGAGATCCTGCAAATCTTCAAGACTCAGGCCAAGAGCTTGTTCCCTTGATATTTTCTCCACTCCTCCACCAGACCTGAGCAAAGTCAATACGCAGGTATGTTTGTCAGTTTCCCACTTTTGTATTTTTTTTTTGATAAACAAACTTTACATACAATCAAACGAGAGTAATACTTTAATCAAACATCTTTACACAGAGAATCGAAAGATTGAATTTGTTTCAACAACGATTACAATGATTGATGAATGAATGCAAACTCCCCCTCAGCCAGAGCTCAGTAGTTTGTTCGTGCAAAGAAGACGATGTTGCAAAAGAGCTAATAGAACAGTACAAAGTACTGAACTATTTATAGGCACTTGCAAACCACTGAGCATCTTAGCTGACGTCACCATGAAAGTGACATCTAACCTCCTAACAAACTCTAACCTCTGGTCTATACAAACACTGATGTACTAACTACTGCTATTACATTTCTTTAAATAAAAGACACTTAAACAACTGCTGCATCCTTCCACTGCTGTGAACCCAGCAGTGCTTGTCCGGATCAGCAGTACTTGACTCAAGGCAGTAGATTGAGTCAGCAGAGCTTTGTTCTTCCATCAGTCTTTGACATTGGGCAGTAAATGCAAGGCAGCAGTTGTAGGTCAGCACTTAGTAAGATCAGCAGATAGGAGGTCAGCAGATATGAAACCACTTTCAAGGGGAGAGATAATGAGCCAATGGCGAAGTAAAGTACATATCAAGGAAAGAAGCACTAGGCCTTAGTGTTGAAGATTTGCTGGATCTCCTTGAACTTTCACTGTGTAGGGATGAGGATGACCAGAGTGCAAAGGAATTTGAAGCTGAATTCAAAGAACAAGCTAAGGCATTCTTGATGAGTAATAAAGGTCCTGAATAATGAAGGGTTTTGGCATTATCTGTTCCAGGGGGAGATTGTTGGGATTGAACCCTACCAAAGGAACAGATAATGTAAAGCCAAAACCAGGTCACAACAGAGGATTCACAATAAGCAGCAGTTTACACTTTGCTCTCCCCTTGAAAGTGATTTATAACAACTGATGGTCTTTATCCGCTGTTCTGATACAACTACTGCTGGTCCTTCAACTGCTGATCAAAAACCTGAAATATCCAACACTGCTGGTCCTATCTACTGATGATAAAGCACTGCCCAGTCAAGGACTGATCAACCTTGAGTAAAGCACTGACATAAAGGAAGAGCAGTTGTTTAGTGAAATGTATAGTCAGTGGTTAGGTTAGCAGTGTTTGTGTAAGGACAGTAGATACAGGTTGTTAGGCTGTTCGACGTCGCTTTCATGGTGACGTCAGCTGAGATACCTCAGTGGTTTGGTTTGCCTATAAATGTAACAGTACCCTGTACTGTTACATTTGATTGAATGACCGGGTTCTTCTCCTCATGTCTAATCCTTTCATCTTGTGTGCAACCAACCTTGGGGCATCAGGCTGAGGGGGAGTTTAGTTTGTAAGCATATCTGTAATCTTTTGCTTTGATTTGTAAATCCTTTGACTCTATGAGAAGCAACTGTTTATCAAACTATTTTCTCCTTTGATTGTGTTTACAAAGTTTGTTTTCATTTCCGCTGCACTTTTCATGTTTTCATATTCACAAATTGTTCAAAACATACAAACAAACATAATCATGAGAGCCTCCGATTCTAACAATTGGTATCAGAGCCAGGTTAGTCAAATTCGATCTAACAATCAATTTGACATAACAGTTCAGCTCAAAATTCATTGATACTAAGGTTGGTTGTATTTAGTTGAAAAACAGAGTGTCGAGTATATCATGATCAAAATGGTTATTCAACAACTCTGTATATCAACCAAGATGTCATATGACACACAAAATTTCACACAACAAGTGAACTTATGCACAAAACACTCATGGTTTCTAGATCTGAAATAAATATCTGTTAAACTATGAGATTACTTCTTATTTTCAAAATTAATTTCAATTGTTGATGTGTAATTTGTGATGTTTTCCATAAATACTAAAGTCTGAACCTCAGATTAACAAAACATATGTTCATAAAAACATTGATGTTTTGCTAACACAAAAAGAGGGAAATTATAACTTTAGTCATTCAGATCTTATGTGTTGAAAACAGGTTGAGATCCTCAAAAGGAACAAATCAACTCTGTTAATAATACATTAAGAAAATCAAGGGTAAACAGAGTCCGTATCATATGTAGTGTGAGATTGGTTGAAAAAGTTATGAAAACATGACCAAGTCTCTCAAAACATTACTGAAAAGTGATTTTGGACTAATATCCACAAAAACTCTGAAGTGTGTTTATCTCAAAAACTTTTGAATTCAAAAGAGAAGAGTATAAACTTAAAACATTTAAGAGTCAAAAGCTTGGGGTAACAATGGTCATTAAGCAACCGTTTGTGCTCATCGGTTCAAGAAAGTTCAGGTGACATTAGTGTTCCCAGTGATTGAACTTACAAAAGGACTAGACAAATTTTCAAAATCATCACATAGTAACTAGATCTACAACAGGATCTTCAAAACTCATGTGTCCTTGTGTCCTCATGTTTGTAATCAACTGACAAAGAAAATGGTACCAAGAAGTGGTCAAAATGTTTTTAAAAGTATTCTACCACTGCAGTCAAAACACTGACCATTTTCAATAACTTGAGAATGATGAGATTATATGCTTTTTGAAATTATACCAAATCCTTTTGATGCTGTTCTCAGAAAATCCTTTAACCATTTTTTTTCAAAGGAATTTCTCGAATAACCAGGATATATCATTTATTTTTTTAAGGATATATTTGGAACTTTTGCTTGTTTTTGTTGGCAACAGTTTCAGTTCCTGTCAGGATGTAATACCTTATTTTTTGATGGTATTAGTGTCCTCATAATTGGGTCAAAAGGAAATGGTACATATGTCATGATCATGTCATACTCAGGTTTGCTCCTAAATTTTCATCAAAAATTGATTGCAAACTATGCTTGAATTACTAAGGTACTCATGTTTTAATTAAATATTAAACGAAAATGAGTTGCTTTAGCAAAAAGTTTTCATCATCTGGGGTACTAAACCACTGTCTTTCAAAATTGACATGTGGCAAAACCTTGAATGAAAATCTTCAAAACTGTTGCTGAAACACCTGTCCTTCAAGATCTGTACCATTTACCCTAACCACTGATTTGTTCAAATGTCTGATTTCTAAACACTGTCCACTGCTGAAAGTTAACCACTGATCCCCCATTTTCTTGAAAAGCACTGATGTTCAAAATCAGTGTCTTATCCACTGATATGCTATCTACTGATAGTAAAAATCATCCACTGATACTTGATACGTCAGTGGTTCTTAAAACAACTGTTCTCCATACTTCATCCATTTCATCTGTGCTTGACACGTGGTCAGTTTTTAGCCCTCAGATCGTAATAATCGCTGCCACATCAGCGATCATTTTATTTTTTTTTTCAAAATAAAACCCTGCCCTAAACCCCAAACAGGGTTTTACACTGTCGAATTGAATTCCAAAATTCTCTTCTCATAGCAGTTTCCAACCATTCTTCTCAAAAACTTCAAAATCATTCTTCGTTTTTCTCTGCAAAAATGACGAAATCAAAACCAAAACCAAAATCACCACCATCTTCAAAAGAGGTCGCTCAAACGGCCGAAGAACCCATCGAAATACCATACACACAATCTCACAACTATCTGGGTTTACTCACAAAACCTACTTGTTAGGGGTCATTTTCTTAACAATTATATCCTGACCAATATCCTGCCTATGTTTGTTCATTTGTGACCAGGATGCTGGAAGAGGATATTGCTAACATCTTGGGCGATATCCTGAGGCTTATTGAATTAACCACGTGCAGGTTAAGGGCTGAGACTTGCTAACAGTCAAGAGGACTTCTTCTCCTCAAGACTCGGACGAATTTGTTGAGGAAGAGACGTTGAGCCCGAAAGACCAGGTCTACAACGTTCGAAGAAGGAATATTCGGTGGATCCCGCAAGTTTAGGCTAGTTTGTTATTTTATCTTTACTATAAATAGATGGGGGCGGATCAGCTTAGAACACACGATTTTTCACTAACACTCTCATACACTTACACTCTCTAGCTCATCGCAAACACCACACTTGTATTCAAGTTTCATTGTAACACTTAGTCGATCCGTACCACATCTTGCACTGTATCCTGATTTTTGAAGCAATAGAAGAACTAGGCAGCTGCGATTGTCAGCTCCCGAGGTTTTATGCCGGCGATCTAGATTGATCAAGGGCTTTCCTCGTACATCACGTGTCCATCTTTACATTTTCGCTCATTGTTTGATCATAGATACAACTCTATATCCTGAGCCGTATCCTTAAACTGTTTTCATATCTAATTTGGTTAACACATTTTTCACACATATTTCTAGCACACTACCTCACTTAACTAATTTGATCACTTAATTACTTCGGTAATTTTTGACCAAAACAATTTGGCGCCCACCGTGGGGCAAGTGGTGCTCTCTTTACTAAAACTTTTTGTCAAATCGCTAATCGGTTTTCTATTTTCAAAACTTTTTGCCACACTGTCCATAATGGCCTCAAGATCAAACATGAGTTCCTCTACTGTGTCTGCTATGACTTCTACTACTACCGGTTCGGTGCTTCCACCACCTCCTCCAAGGATGCCTGCCTCTACACAATCTCAAGATGTTATCCCAACTCGGAGTGTCCAGGGATCTGCTCCCGTTTTAGCTTCTAATGATGAAATTTTAACCTTATTTGGAAGTGTGCAGGAACAAATGAGTCAGCAACAGGAAACAAACCAAATGCTTTTGAGGGAAATACAACTCCTGAAGGCTGGCTCGAGCAGATCTGCTGAGGACAATGTCACTCCGTTACACCCCAGAGCGTTGAACTTTAGTTCAGCTGTATATACCGAGGATAATAGGGGGAATATCGTGCCCAGTCTTCCTCAGAATCATACTCCTGAAATACCCTCCTCGATTAGGATGTCAACCATGAGGAGCTCAGGATATGCTTCAGGATATGGGCAAAATCCTCCAACGGGTAACGTGTCGAATAATAACAATACTCATGCTACTAACAGTGGTGGATCTTTGCAGGATACAGGTGTAACATCAGCACTTACCAGGGAACTTCAGAAGTTGAAGGACATGATATCTAGTGTACCTGGGGTGGTCCAGCCGATCCCGGAAGTATCTCAAGACAGCCACAAGATATCTCGTTTTGCATATCCTATCTGTGATGCTGAGATCCCAAAGAGATTCCAAACTCCCAACATGAAGCTTTATGATGGGAGTACGGATCCTGAGGAGCATATTGCTCAGTATAGGGAAAGAATGGAGATTAACCCTATCCCTCCGGAGCTCAAGGAAGCGTGCTTATGCAAGGGATTTGGTTCTACTCTAACAGGATCGGCCTTAAAATGGCTATTAAACGTTCCTCCTCACTCAATTACTTCATTTGCTCATTTGGTTAATTTATTTAACAGTCAATTTTCTTGTAGTCGGAGTTTTGAGAAACTAACCAGTGATCTTTACAGGATAACTCAAGGGCCTCAGGAATCCTTGAGGGATTATGTGAACAAATTCAGTCGAGAATCCTTGGATATCCCACATCTTGATGTTGCAACAGCTGTGCAAGCTTTCAAGATGGGATTACAAAAGGATTCTCAGTTTTATCAGGATCTCGTAATGAATCCCTGCAGGAATCTCGACGAAGCTCGTAACAGGGCTTTGAGATATATCCGTCTGGAAGATGACAGAAAGATGCAAGAAAGGATGAACTCATCCAACACTTATGAGTCAACTAATAGGAAGTCAGAATCCTCGTTCAAGTCATATCGGCCTAAGCCGTATAATAAAAATGAAAACAAAAGAGTGAACGCTGTTGAAGATGAGGATCCTGAAGAGTATCCTGAATTGTCTGAATATTGCTTTTCTGTTAATATTCCTGAATTGATGTATGCTATGCAGGGTCTGGGAGACAAGGCTAGGTGGCCTCGAAAGAATCAACAAAAGGCTGACTGGAAAGATAAGTCGAAATGGTGTGCTTTCCACGAAGATTTCGGACATGTAACTGAGGATTGCATTGCTCTAAGGAAAGAAATAAGCTATCTTCTAAGCAAGGGATATCTGAAAGATCTCTTAGGAAGAAAGAAGAATAAGGGTCAGGATACTGAGAAGGATCCTGAACGAGCAGCATCACCTCCCGCAGATGCCAAGATAATCAACTTCATTTCGGGAGGATCCGACATTTGTGGAACTTCGTATTCGGCAGCAAAGAGACATGCGAAGGAAGCCAAGGCCGAAAGGGGAAACAAACCTGTCAGGATGACTACCCTCACAACTGACAAAGTGATCACTTTTGATGTTGATGACAGGGATACTGTCCAAGATCCTCACCATGATGCTCTGGTAATAACGTTATATGTGGCTAACCATTTTGTACGCAGGATACTGGTTGATAATGGCAGCTCCGTCAACATAATCCAACTAGAAACTCTGAAGAGAATGAATGTATCTCCAATGGATATCACTTCAAAGTCTACCGTGCTTGTTGGGTTCAGTGGAGAGGCTAGAAACACAGTGGGAGAGATAAAGTTGCCAGTATACGTTAAAGGAGTCAACTCGATACAACGTTTCTGTGTGATGGATTCTCTATCCTGCTATAACATCATACTGGGAAGACCATGGATTCACGATATGAAGGCCGTGCCATCAACATATCACCAATGCATCAAGATACCTACCCCTTGGGGAGTGGTCAAAGTTGATAGTGATCAGCAAGAGGCGAAAGAATGCTACTCATCCTCGATGAAATCCTCAACCAAACCTAGTGCAGCATAGCAATTAAAGACGTGGGCCCAGGATATCGTGGAGGATCCGGAGCAGGATGTGAAGAAAATTATCCTGGACCAGGATAATCCCGATATTTCGGTGCTCGTTGGGACCAATATCCCTCAGGATATTGAAGAACAATTAATTAACTTTTTGAAATGCAGGATGTCTACGTTTGCATGGAAGCATGAGGATATGACAGGCATATCCAAAGATATTATCACTCACAAGCTTGGAATTGATAAATCATTCAAGCCTGTGCAACAAAAAAGAAGGAAGTTTGCTCCAGAGCGGAACGCGATTATCCAGGAGGAAGTTGAAAGATTATTAAAGTCCAGAATGATCAGAGAGGTTAAGTTCCCATGGTGGCTAGCAAACGTGGTTGTAGTACAGAAGAAGAATGGGAAATGGAGAGTTTGTGTAGACTACACAGACTTGAACAAAGCTTGTCCTAAAGACCCATTTCCTCTTCCACACATTGATGCAATGGTAGATGCCACTGCTGGGCATGAAATGCTGACCTTCATGGACGCATCTTCAGGATTTCAACAGATCCAAATGGAACCTTCTGACCAGGAGGATACCGCCTTCATGACACCAACAGGTATTTATTGTTATACAGCTATGCCTTTTGGTTTGAAAATTGCAGGTGCAACATACCAAAGATTGGTAAACATGATGTTCAAAGACAAACTGGGGGACACCATGGAAGTATATATCGATGATATGGTGGTGAAATCTAAAAAGGCTGAGGATCACCTCCAGGATATCAAGGGAGCATTTGATATCCTGGATCAATACAACATGAAGCTGAATCCTGCTAAATGCCATTTCGGAGTGGGGGCAGGAAAGTTTCTTGGGTATATGGTGACGAAAAGGGGGATAGAGGCAAGCCCGGAGCAGATTAAAGCTATCCTGGATATAAAATCACCCTCGAATATGAAGGACGTACAAAGATTAACAGGCCGAGTAGCAGCTCTAAACAGATTTATCTCAAGATCCTTAGAGAAATGCAAAGACTTCTATGATATCCTAAAGAAGAACAAAAGATTCAAATGGGGGGAAAAGCATGAAGCAGCCCTGCAGGATTTGAAACGGTATCTCTCAACCGCACCTCTATTGATGAAGCCGGAAAATGGTGAACCACTATCCCTGTACCTTGCTGTATCAGGGAATGCTGTAAGTGCCGTTCTTATAAAAGACCATGAAGGTCAGCAGTATCCTGTTTATTATGTTAGTAAAAGTTTGTTAGATGCTGAAACTAGGTATTCTCATTTAGAAAAATTGATACTAGCATTAATTATGGCATCAACGAAACTTAGGCATTATTTCGAGACACATAGGATACATGTTAAAACAAATTATCCTATCAAAAATGTGCTTAGGAAACCAGAAATGTCAGGCAGGATGGCCAAGTGGTCAGTAAAATTGAGTGCTTATGATTTAGTATACGAACCTAGGAATGCCATAAAGTCTCAGGCTTTAGCTGACTTTGTGGCTGATTTTAGTAGTGACATTCAGGACGAGGTAGATCTAGAAGTTCAACAGCTAGGCGAATCCTCAGGATCCTGGACATTATATACTGATGGTGCATCTAATGTAAGAGGAGTAGGATTAGGAATACTACTAAAATCGTCACAGGGGGACATATTACCCCAGGCTATTAGGTGTGAATTTCCTGCTACTAATAATGAAGCAGAGTATGAGGCTTTAATTGCAGGATTAGAGTTGGCTAAGAGCATGAGTATCAAAAATTTGCAAGTATATGTTGACTCTTTGTTAATTACTAACCATTTTAATGGATCCTATGCAGTTAAGGGAGAGAAATTAATCGAATATCTCGATATTCTCAAAAAATTAGCAGGATATTTCGATGTTTTTGTACTTAAACAGGTACCAAGGGAGGATAATGCTGAAGCGGATGCCTTAGCAAATTTGGGATCATCGATCAAGATACCTGAAGGGACGCAAATACCAATACTACATGTCCTATATCCTGCAACGAATCATCAGGATAAAGAGGTAGCTGGTATTCAGGATCCTGGAGTAGAACATCTTGAAGAGGATCCTAAATCCTGGACGGCTCCAATCATGAAATATCTCAAAGAAGGACACATCCCTGGAAATGAAAATCCTAAGGCATTTAGGATGAAGGTATCACGATTCGCTATTATAGATAATATTTTATACAAAAAATCTCTTGCAGGACCGTATTTGAGGTGCTTGGAGGATCATGAAGCCAAGGAAGTACTTCAGGATATACATGAAGGGGATTGTGGTAACCATGCTGGGGGCAGGTCGTTATTCTCAAAAGTATTAAGAACAGGATATTATTGGCCAACAATGAGAAAAGATGCCGCAGAATATGCTCGAAGATGTGACTCATGTCAAAGACATAGTAACATACTGCATCAACCTGCTGAACCATTGTATCCTATTGTTTCCCCTTGGCCATTTATGAAGTGGGGTATGGATATAGTGGGAAAGCTACCGAAAGCTCCGGGAGGAAAAGTCTTCATGCTAGCAATGACGGATTATTTCTCTAAGTGGGTTGAAGTTGAAGCATTTGTTCAAGTTAGAGACCAAGAAGTAGTATCCTTCATAAAGAGGAATATCCTGACCAGATTCGGAGTACCAGCTGAGATAATCTGTGACAATGGTTCTCAGTTCATAAGTAAGAGGACTACTGACTTTTGCAAGAGTTGGGGAATCAAAATGATCACATCTACTCCGGTACATCCTCAAGCAAATGGACAAGCAGAATCCTCAAACAAGATAATTGTCAATAACTTAAAGAAAAGGCTTGGAGCCAAAAAAGGAAGATGGGCAGAAGAATTACCCTTTGTTTTATGGGCTGATAGGACAACGGTAAAGAATGCAACAGGCCAAACCCCATTTTCCTTGGTGTTTGGAGCAGAAGCAATGATTCCAACGGAAATGACGATACCTACTGCAAGATCTGTCTTAAGTGATCCTGAGAAGAATCCTGAAGCCTTGAGTCAGGATTTAGACACTATAGATGAAAAGAGAGATGCGGCAAGGCTAAGGATGGCAGCATATCAACAGAGAATATCCAGGGCATATAACAAGAATATTAGAACCAGAAGATTTAAGGTTGGAGATTGGGTGTTAAGAAAGGCTTTTCAAAATACTACTAATCCTGCCGATGGCAAGTTAGCTCCAAAATGGGAAGGACCATATGAAGTTGAATCAGAAGCAGGGAAAGGAGCATACAGACTCAAGAATATGGAGGGGGATATGCTACCGAGATCTTGGAATGCTATACACCTTAAGCTCTATTTCAAGTGAGTTTAGAATTCAATTTCTAACTCAGAATGGTATGAATTCTATTTTTTTTATATGTTTTGGTTTAATTTATTCTTTGAAACTCAATACTGACTTAAGCATCGGAGGGGTGTTAGCCAAGCTAACACCCACCTTAGTTTACAGTTGTTTTGCAAGATATGTTCCAAGATATAGCTCCAGGATATGCACTCAGGATAACTCAGAAGATTAGAGGATTGGCCCCCTCTCTTACGTTTAAGGGATATTGATTCCTTCACAGGTTTAAAGGTATTCACCTTTCTTCGGAATTGGGTTTAAACACCCCGCCTGGAGCGCAAGTTATTCAGGGATAGTTCAAGGTGGCGGGACCAGTCCATGTAAAAGTGGCTGACAATTTCGTTACTGTTGGCTATATCCTGAATCCTAAAGGTATATGAGGATTGATCACCCTCTCTCACGAAAGGGTATTTTCATACTCTCTAAGGTTTAAAGGTTTTCACCTTTCTAAGTCTTGGAGTTTATACACTCCCGCCTGTAGCGCATGAAAAATTGGGATTTTCCCCAGGATACAAGGGATTTATCTCCAGTACATCCTTGGGTTTTACCCTTGGGACGTAAAAAATCTCTTATGCAATGGAAACTGACATTAAGTAGATTTCTAAGATACTTGAAGGCATTGTATACAGGGGACATTCCCTCCAAGGTGGTGGTGTAAAGCTAAAAGGATGAAGTTTGCGATTAATGCACTAAGTACCTTGCACAGGGGACATCGTCACTGGAAGAGTTGCAAAGGAATTGAAGTTTGGTAATAGGTTTATGTCCTATTTCTGGTATGATCTTCCCTTTATAACCATCATTTAGGTTTTTGGTGACATTATGTTAAGTATCCTGATATATATTCTCAAAGTCCTTTTAAGGATATTTGATTAGGATGTTTGAAACTAGTATTGGTTTGGAACTTTGATCATTTAAATATTATCAAAACTTGGTTTTGAAAAGATAAACTATTTTTACTTTCTAAAAGAAATTTTTACAGAGTTGAAGGAACGTTTGGAAGATCTATCTAATACAAGGCTTTTGCAGTATGTTACTGAGCATACTGATCAGGATATTTTATAAGATACCAATACAAAATCTTTACAAAAATAAGACTAAGTAATGCAAAGTAATGCAAGGTAACAGAAAATAAGTCAAAAGATGAAATTATTCTTAAAGCGATCAATACTGGTTGATAACCGAAGGTTTCATCCTGAAACCTAGGACCCATCCGCCTTCGGTTATCAAATTGTTTAGAGGCAGAAATGAAAATTGTTCATAAAGACATAAAATTGTTCGAATGAAAATAAGCTCTAGGGGGTAGTGCCTTCTTGGTCCATAGCGGTTTCAGCAACATCCATCTTGGGATCCGCCTCAGCATCCTTGTCAGCATTGATTGCCTTTTCAACTGCTTTAGAAGGTTCATCGACAGTTGATTTGGAAGAGGTACCGCCAAGATTCTTCAGCTTGGTCTCCCAAGCACCAACGTCCCAAGAAGGGCATTCGAAGCCTAATGTTTTGGCTTCGTGAGCCATCTTCAACCTAGCTTGGAGAAGAGAAATGACGACGGAACTTTTGAGGCTTTCTCGGTAACTGACCATATCCCGTTCGTACTGCACATGGGCAGCTTCCAGATCGGCCTGGGCTTGAAGAGTAGCTTTGTTGAGAGCAACTTGGTGTTCCTGGGTCATAGCTTTATATTT
The DNA here is from genome assembly GCA_030545235.1 of Helianthus tuberosus. Taxonomy (NCBI): domain Eukaryota; kingdom Viridiplantae; phylum Streptophyta; class Magnoliopsida; order Asterales; family Asteraceae; genus Helianthus; species Helianthus tuberosus. Next base: position 88,827 of record JARYGA010060935.1, read on the forward strand.
CTCCTCGTAATGACGAGACTTGGCGGCCGCGATCATACCTTGGTCAGAGATTGTGATTTCTGCTTCCTTTAGCTTAGATTCAAGTGTTTTGTTAAGCTTGCAGGATTCTTGATATAAGTGAACCAAACGCTCAAGACCCTACAAAGGTAAGAGGACAGGGATTAATATTATTAAATCTTTGAAAATAGTCTAAATTGCAGGATATGATATGAAGATACTAACCTGGTTAAGAAAAGAAGTCATAAAACCACTGGCTTCAATGAACCCGTGCTTTTCATAAGGAAAGGTGTCAGAAATGACAGGGGAATCGGGTTCTTTCCTTTTGCGGGAACTTGAACTCCGGGGCTTGGTAGCCGGTGGAGGTTTAGGAATGATGATGGCTTTGGAGCTGCTGGGTTTGGATGTAGCAGTGGTCTTGGAGCCAGGTTCTTTCTTGACCTGGATCTGGTCAGAATAGCTATCCAGTTCGTCAAGATCAAAGACTTCAGGGATCTTAGCTGGTGCTGCGTAAAGGGAAAAGTTTTACTCTTTATCATTATATTGTTTTGACTAATTATTTTGAAAGGAATTCTTACCAGACATCTCGGATGATGAGTACTGACTTGAACTCGGAACGTGTGTGGTAAAAGTCCTGTCTATTGCAGGTAGCCGGTAAACGGTATTGATTCTCTCTTCTGACTCAGCGGTAGGAGGAGCAACTTCCTTGAAGTTCACTGCATAAAGGTCAAAAAGAAGAATATTAATAGAGGATAACAATCAAATCGTCTATGAGGATATTTATGATCCTACCGGTGATTAACCACTCCACCGGAAGGTTGGCACCCTCAGCAATGGAATCTCGTTTGACAAAGAAGAATTTGCGTTGCCATCCGTCTTCGTTTTTGGTGGCTTTGAGAATCAGGGGTTTGCTAGAGGTTGAAAAAAGCAAGAACCGGCTAGAGCCGTGGGATCGGAGGCGATAAGCAATAGGTAAATCCTCGATGCAGAGGTCAGAGCAATGGAGGTTTTTGATTTGGTTGAGTACAATCAAAACTCTCCAAACCATGGGCATGGTTTGAGCAAAAGAGATGCCAGTGATACGAAAGAATTGCATCATGAATTCAGGAAAAGGGTATCGAAGACCTAGTGAAAAAGGATATGCTGGGAAACAGATCCATTCGGTAGAAGAAACATCCGATCGGATTGACCGATCGAATGGCCTAAAGACTGTGCTGTCAGGGAAAGCGCCGGAGGCTCTTAAAGCTGCAATGTCTGCGTTGTCAAAAGCGCAGATCTCCTTCTCGGGATTTTTAAGAAGATTCTGCTGGGTGAAGGTCTCGGCGGCCATTGCTAGAAAGATGAAGTAAATTGACAGGAAGAAAATCAGAAATGGAGAATTACCTGAAGGGTCTGTTGAAGATATCTGCTTTTCAAACAAGAAAAGAGAAGATATAGGGGCATCGTGGATCTCCATTGAGTAAAAAACGCGTTGGAAGTTACGATGTGATCTTGACCGTCGCTTCGTTTTAAATGCCTTGAGTTGTGGGATAAGATTTTTGAAATATATCCGTTGGATTGGTATACCAACCGATATATTTGGGGACAATTGTTAGGGGTCATTTTCTTAACAATTATATCCTGACCAATATCCTGCCTATGTTTGTTCATTTGTGACCAGGATGCTGGAAGAGGATATTGCTAACATCTTGGGCGATATCCTGAGGCTTATTGAATTAACCACGTGCAGGTTAAGGGCTGAGACTTGCTAACGGTCAAGAGGACTTCTTCTCCTCAAGACTCGGACGAATTTGTTGAGGAAGAGACGTTGAGCCCGAAAGACCAGGTCTACAACGTTCGAAGAAGGAATATTCGGTGGATCCCGCAAGTTTAGGCTAGTTTGTTATTTTATCTTTACTATAAATAGATGGGGGCGGATCAGCTTAGAACACACGATTTTTCACTAACACTCTCATACACTTACACTCTCTAGCTCATCGCAAACACCACACTTGTATTCAAGTTTCATTGTAACACTTAGTCGATCCGTACCACATCTTGCACTGTATCCTGATTTTTGAAGCAATAGAAGAACTAGGCAGCTGCGATTGTCAGCTCCCGAGGTTTTATGCCGGCGATCTAGATTGATCAAGGGCTTTCCTCGTACATCACGTGTCCATCTTTACATTTTCGCTCATTGTTTGATCATAGATACAGCTCTATATCCTGAGCCGTATCCTTAAACTGTTTTCATATCTAATTTTGTTAACACATTTTTCACACATATTTCTAGCACACTACCTCACTTAACTAATTTGATCACTTAATTACTTCGGTAATTTTTGACCAAAACACTACTGATAATCACACCTTTGACACCATCATTGATACATTATCTGCATCAAAGTACAAAACTTTGTTAACAGCAAATGCTCCTATCTATCTTCAAACCCAGAGAGAGTTTTGGAAAAAGGCGACGCTTGAAAAACAAGACGATAAAGTCATAGCCATTAACTCCTCGTTACAGGGTAAAGTGATTCGAATCACACCACAATCAATCTCCGAAGTCTTTAATCTTGACGATCAGGAAGGTAAAATCTCTTTTGATAAAGCCGAGATGAAAATTGATTTCGTAAAAAGGGGATATGCAGAAGAATCAAAGGTAGATACCTTACAAAAGGGTTATTTCCCTTCTGCACCTAGGTTTTTATTTCACACACTTCTGATGTGTGTTTCGAATAAAACAACATCTTTTAACGAAATACCACTGAAAATTCAATGCCTGGGTTATGCTATTTTGAATAATAAGGACTACAACTACTCCCAGGAGGTTTTTAATGACATGGTGAAAAACGTTGAAAGTAATGCATTTTTACTTTTTCCAAGATTTTTGAGTTACTATTTTGAACAAAAATTTGAAAAGGAAAATGTAAATTTGCTCAAACAAGGTGTTCATTGTCAAATAAAAGGCTTAACAAAAGAAACATTTTCCAGAATGATGGCACCAATAAAAACAAAAGCAGGGGTACCTGAGCAGATTTTAGCGGTTACAACTGCTCCTCAGGTATCAGCTGCTGAGCCCACTGCTCCAGGTGATCATAGCAGCACAACCACTGCTTTGAAACCCACACCTGACATAACCAAAAAGACCAAAAGAAAAACATCCAGAAAACCCACCAAACCCAAAACAAAGGCAACTCTGGAAGATGAGATCCCAGAGGAAATGCCTGTGACAACACAAAAGTCACCACAAACCACTGCTGCTACTTCCTCATAGCAGTTGGAAGAAAGATCTCAACCCATGCCTAAAACTCCTCCTGCATCCTCACAAAAGGATCAGGTTGTAAGCACAGGGACACCACAATATGAAGCTCTGAATCCACTCGGATCCATCTTCCTCAGTCCTGATCCCAAGGACATGTCTCTTTCAACCCCCATACCCTCACCAATAATAATGCCACAATCCATGCTACCCTTGTTGCATGCAGCTGCTATAGCTCAGACACAAACCAGTTCCTCTCTATCACCTATCACTGAGAGCATACATCCACAAGTGACTGGGTCTGATGCTACTACTCCTGCTATCCCAGCAACAATTGAGGAGGTTACACCCCCTGAGTTACAAGTAACTCTCGGTGGTAGTTCAAGTGGAGCAGCAACTACAACTGGTGGATCAACAGATCCTCAGTTGGACAGTTGTTTCATAAGTAAGACTCCCTTGAAGGCAATTTCTTCCATGGCAACTTCGGTAACCACCAGTGAGTTGGATCTAACCACTGGTACCATCAAAGGTTTATCGAGTGCTGAAGAAAGAAGTCCCCAGTACCAAGAACAAGGGGCATCAATGGGTGATTTTTGGGACTCTGTCCCCAAGACACACATTGATATAACCACTGCTGGTGGGGATTCAGATGATCCCAGTAAAATGGGTGATGATTCAAGATATCAGGAATTGACGGGCAGAGTTGAAAAGCTTGAAGAATCAGTTTCTGAAATAAAGGAGATGGTGCAAGAGATTTTAAAAGCTCAGAAAGCACAATCCACTGCTGTTCCACCTCAAGCACCTGCTCCTCAACAAGCACTTGCTGCAAATGAGCTCTGGAATCTTTTTCAGCCTTTGCTTGAAAGACAAAAACAAGTGGCTGATCAGCAGCATGAAATGCATATACAAATGCTGACCAATATGGTGGAATCAAGGTTCAAGGATACTCAAGCAGATATCAAGGCTATTAAGGCCAGCATCCAAACTACCACTGGTAAAGCTCCTTCAACTTTGTTGTTCTTTGATGACCCCCTTGCAGATAATGCCAAAAAGGGGGAGATAATGAAGCAAATGAAAAAGAAGGGAATAGAACATGGCCTGTGTGTTGAACCTGAGCAAGCAAAGCAAACATCTAAACCACCTCCCACGAAATGTCATACAGCTGATACAACAGAAGTTACAAAAACTGCTGTCAGTAGCTAAACAGCTGTCACTTCATCAACACACACACCTTCAACACACACCACTCTATCACACACCATCACAACCACTGTTCCACCACCATCCTCATCTACAATCATATCACCACCACTGCTTCCTGCCATAAAGCAGAAGACAGCAGATGTTACAACATCTGCTGTAATGACAACAGTGATTGAAACACCAGTTGTTTCAACCACTGTCAGTCAATCACTGTTACAAACCACTGCTATCCAATCTACCACCACTGATCCACCCAAAATATCATCTGCTCCTTCTTCATTAAAAAGGAGAAGAAATCTCATATCAGATGATGATTCACCACCACCATCACCACCATCAAAAACTACCTCACCACTTCCATCCCCTGCTCAAAAGCAGAAGACAACTGCTGACATATCAGCAGTTGTAATGACAGCAGATGTTGAGACACCAGTTGTCTCAACAGCTGTTAGTCAGTCATCCACCACTGCTCTCACCTCTCTTACATCAGAACCAAAGCTCTTCAACAGAAAAAGAAGGCCAATTCCTGCCGAAGAGGGTATACACGATCCAAATGCTGCACAACATCCACTGGAACTTGAAGCTATCAAAAATGAGATGAGGCAATTCTATACAGAAGAAGATCCTTCAAAAAGAAGATTCTCCTCACTCATAGGCTACATGCCACCAGAGGATATGGATGATTACCTCAAACTCAAGGCAAGGCAGGCTAAAGTAAAAGCCAAGGTTGACAGTGAAAAAGAAAAGTTAAGCGAAGATGGCATTGCTAAAAGACTGGAGTTCTACTTCACAAAAGTAAAGCAGATAGAAGGGTTTGCACAAGACCTAAACAAAGAAAAGGCTGATCAAAAGAAAGAGTTAAGAAAACAATATCTAGCCTACATCATGAAAGAGAAATTCTATCCTGCTGAAGAACAACAGTTCAGAGAATGGCCAGTAGTAGCTCTTAAGCGTGAGGCAGAAAGGATTGAGAAGATTAAGAATGATCCTACGAAGAAGAGGAATGCTCCTAACTGGAGAAAATATGAAAAGCTCATTGCTGACTTAACCGCTGAATATAAGAGAAAGAAAAAGGAGCTGGTGGATGCGAAAATGGATACTGCTGAAGCCATATCAAAATGGTCAAAACAGCAGACCGATGAAGCCTATGAAAGGCTAAAGAAAAGAAAGATAACTGTTTCAAGCACCTCAAAGAAGCGAGAACATATGATGAAGCTTGAACAGAAAATTGAAAACCTCATAACAATGTTAAAATCAGCAGACAGATCTACTCTTGTGTCAAACCAAGTTGAAGGCAAACAGCTGACTGAAGAAGAGGTAATAGAAAAAGAAGCAGAGTATCTCAAGGGAGCCATCTTAAAAATGGGTCTGAATGAAGACAGCTCATCAAAGCTTCAAAACCTTTTTAAGAAGGTATTAAACAAACCTGCGTCTCCAAACACTGCAAAAGACAAGACAGAAGTTGAAAGACAAGAGCTTATTGAGCAAGAAACTGCAGAAGACATAGCTGCAGCAGACAAAGTCATTGAAGAAGCTTTCAAAAGAATGTCTGAAAGTCTGCAGATGTTTTCAAGGCCATTATCCCTCAACTCATCAGCAAATAAGTCTCTCCCAAGAAACCCACTTGGCTTAAAAATACTAAAGTGGATGTCTGATCAAAAGACTCACGTATTGACCCTGGTCAAAGCCAATGGCGAAGTAAAGTACATATCAAGGAAAGAAGCACTAGGCCTTAGTGTTGAAGATTTGCAGGATCTCCTTGAACTTTCACTGTGTAGGGATGAGGATGACCAGAGTGCAAAGGAATTTGAAGCTGAATTCAAAGAACAAGCTAAGGCATTCTTGATGAGTAATAAAGGTCCTGAATAATGAAGGGTTTTGGCATTATCTGTTCCAGGGGGAGATTGTTGGGATTGAACCCTACCAAAGGAACAGATAATGTAAAGCCAAAACCAGGTCACAACAGAGGATTCACAATAAGCAGCAGTTTACACTTTGCTCTCCCCTTGAAAGTGATTTATAACAACTGATGGTCTTTATCCACTGTTCTGATACAACTACTGCTGGTCCTTCAATTGCTGATCAAAAACCTGAAATATCCAACACTGCTGGTCCTATCTACTGATGATAAAGCACTGCCCAGTCAAGGACTGATCAACCTTGAGTAAAGCACTGACATAAAGGAAGAGCAGCTGTTTAGTGAAATGTATAGTCAGTGGTTAGGTTAGCAATGTTTGTGTAAGGACAGTAGATACAGGTTGTTAGGCTGTTAGACGTCGCTTTCATGGTGACGTCAGCTGAGATACCTCAGTGGTTTGGTTTGCCTATAAATGTAACAGTACCCTGTACTGTTACATTTGATTGACTGAGCGGGTTCTTCTCTTCATGTCTAATCCTTTCATCTTGTGTGCAACCAACCTTGGGGCATCAGGCTGAGGGGGAGTTTAGTTTGTAAGCATATCTGTAATCTTTTGCTTTGATTTGTAAATCCTTTGACTCTATGAGAAGCAACTATTTATCAAACTATTTTCTCCTTTGATTGTGTTTACAAAGTTTTTTTCATTTCCGCTGCACTTTTCATGTTTTCATATTCACAAATTGTTCAAAACATACAAACAAACATAATCATGAGAGCCTCCGATTCTAACAATTTTATCTGTGAAAATCTCCTGGTTTATATATTATACATGCACAATTTGATTTAGTGATATTTTTAAGCTTGGATTTAAGTTATCTGTACTAAATCTTTTGTAATATTACTAATGCAAGCCAGAATGGTATTAACCAACCCAATGCTTCTAATTAAGCTTGACTCCACTCAATTATATACAACAATTGTGTACAGCGCACACAAGTAAAAAATAACACAAGCTTAAGTCTTGCTAGATCTATTAGTTGAGCATTGTAATAATCAAGCTCAACTCGAAATTGTGTCCAAGTAACTTGGCTAGATTAAAATCGAGTTAATTTGGAATAGACTTTTCAGGAGTAGTTTTGAATAGCTGAATGAGTTGGCTTCACTCGAATACATCTTCCAGATTTGACAATGTACTAGGTTGTCATGTACCTGCCCACTACATACGCTGCGTATGGCTCTATACGTAACGTATGTATGCATGATTTGACGAGGTTTGACTGAATGGTCATGTACGGACCCTGTACCTACGCTGCGTATAGACCTATACGCAGCTTATAGAAGTAACCCTATACGTTGCGTATAGGTCTATACGCAGCGTAGGTACATGTAGGGTTTGTTAGGGTTTGGTGTGCAAATAGGCAACATGGTGTGCCAATATGCACACCCTTTATATATGACTAATACTTGGAGATACATTTATTCAGAACAATATTACAATCTTATTCATGGGACAGACTATGATATCCCAGCCTAGCTAGCTAGCATAAGTAACAAAATAAGAAACGTACAACTAAGAGCAAAGCACACAATCTGCATGGTTTGAGTTATGGGCATGACACCGAAGATACTGACATAGGATATGAGTAGGTATTGGCATATACAAAATAGATGACTTGACCGGGGGCAGTTGGGTTTCCACCATTAACTAAGCAGTCATCGTAGGTGATTCGCCTAAACACAGCTGGATTGATGAGCCTGTAGGAGCTAAACCACCCACAACTCAAGTGAATGTCTGAGATGGTACATGATGCTTCGTCTCCTTCTGTTAGTGGCAGGCATACGTTCTGAATTTGAACTATGTATGTAGGGATTCCATTAGTCAGAGGATCTGTCTGCCCTTGGGTAATGTCAATGTTTTCCTTTGAGCACTGACTTTTACTTATCCAATCTGAATAGGTATCATAATCTGATAATCAACCAAAAAATGTCAAATGCTTTACCTTTGTTAAGTTTCTTGACAATTTATTAATCAACCAAAAGCACAACCGATTTCACAAACCAATACATCGGAGGCGGTGTTACCACACAAACGGATCAAGCCGGATGCTCCCTGATTACTTTTAGTATGTACTTAAAACATGATAATTAATTACCTTCAGGTGAGTCTAATAGCCTTGGCCTTGTGTTGGGAATTTTTTGCATGTTTAGGTGGTTTGACCACCAAAAGATCACTTCTAGGGGAGGTTGGTGGAAAAGAGTGAAAGTAGGTATATTGCTATTTGATATAGCGATATTCTAAGGTTTCTTTTAAATATCGCTAAATCAAACATACATATATATCATGAATACATGAATATCGCTAATTCAAACGGACATATATATAATATCGCTATCTTGTATAAATATATATATATATATATATATCGCTAATTTGAATCCATATATATACAGAATATCGCTATGTTAAACAAATATATATAAATATCGCTCATTGGAATAGAAATATAACCAAATATCGCCATTTGAAACATATATATATACCAATATCGCCATTTGAAACATATATACATACCAATATCGCCATTTGAAACATATATATATACGAATATCGTTATTATCGCTATCTCAAACCTACATATATGAATATTATATTAATTGGATTCATTGGATGTGTCTTTGTCATATATTGTTTCATTGTTTCAGAATATGCAAAGACATGCATAGGCTCAATATTAAAGTTGCTAGAAGAAACGGAGGGGGGCCCACCGGTTTGCTCTGTCGCAAACGTCTGAATTCGGACGGGGAGGACGGGACGGAGGGGGGCGGCGTGGTGTGACGACGGGGACGTGGCGTCGCCGAGGGAGGACGGGACGGAGGACGCTGCCATACCGTGCAGCCTTAATATTCCCACCTACAACATATAATATATATATAGGCAACTTTAATACTGAGCCTATGCATGTCTTTGCATGTTCTGAAACAATGAAACAATATATGACAAAGACACATCCAATGAATCCAATTAATATAATATTCATATATGTAGGTTTGAGATAGCGATAATAACGATATTCGTATATATATATATGTTTCAAATGGCGATATTGGTATGTATATATGTTTCAAATGGCGATATTGGTATATATATATATGTTTCAAATGGCGATATTCGGTTATATTTCTATTCCAATGAGCGATATTTATATATATTTGTTTAACATAGCGATATTCTGTATATATATGGATTCAAATTAGCGATATATATATATATATATATATATTATTTATACAAGATAGCGATATTATATATATGTCCGTTTGAATTAGCGATATTCATGTATTCATGATATATATGTATGTTTGATTTAGCGATATTTAAAAGAAACCTTAGAATATCGCTATATCAAATAGCAATATACCTACTTTCACTCTTTTCCACCAACCTCCCCTAGAAGTGATCTTTTGGTGGTCAAACCACCTAAACATGCAAAAAATTCTTGTGTTGGTGGCATTGATGAGATGGTCCTTGGAAAAGCCAAGTTCTCTACCTTGGAAAGGATCATCTCTTGCAACAGCTGTTTCAAGTATTTAAGTTAAAGAAGCTCAATCTGGTATACACGCATGCATGCATGCAGTATTGTTTGCAGTTATTTATGTGCTATATAATAAATTTTTCTTGGAAAGGAATGAGAATAGAAATTATAAATCTTTTAATTCATTAGCATTGACGAGGTATGACCCGAATCGGATAATCCGACCCGGTCCTTACCTATTACTTTATTATAAATAAATAATTATAAGGATTTGTTCTAGAACATTCCATCATGCATGGATAGGTCACGCAACCAAATCTCCAACTTTTTGGGAAGATCATGCAAATCCCTAACTTATCGGAGCCCATCCTAAGTTAGGGGAAACCCTAATAGCAAACTATAAATAGAGGTAAACGTATAAGGTATGGATCATCTTATTCTCATACAACTCTCTTCTTCATCTTTACTTTCGTACTCCCAAAACCGAGACTTATTCTCACGCCGGAGGGTGGTTACAGGAATAACCCCATTCCTGTAACGAGTCCTAACGGTGTTTTTATTTTGCAGCTAACTGTTCGGGTCACTGATAGTTGAAGTCTTAGTCGGATACTACCGTCAAGGTCAGTGTTTCTTCATTGGCGCCATCCGTGGGACCCTTTTCGGTAACAGTTAGATTGAACCCCATGGCAAGTGATCGGAACGTAGCAGTTACCCCAAACCAAACAATGACAGACAACAACCCGGTGTCGGGAGCAGGCCTTGTCACCACCGCAGCGGCCTCACCGGCGATCACCAGGTCTCTTGACCTGGAGTTTGAGGCGGAAGGACCACCACCAGGTTTTACAGGCATCACCGCCGTCTCCTCTGGGACTACGGCGGCATATCTGTTTCCCTATACATCTTCACGGTTGCAGTCGGGGGAACCGAGTATAACCGGCGGTAACATGTTCACCCCAGTGGCAACCACTAGCGTACAGATCTCACGTCTTAACTCTATGCCAATTATTACATCGGCAAACCCAAGCACCGTTATACCACAGGCCAGCATGCCTCAGTATTACCAACTTCGGTTACTTACGCCATGCCGCCCTTATGTTCCGCAGCACTAACACCGGCACTGTCAACGCCACCTCACCAACCGGTGATCATGCCAGCAGGAATTATGAACGCTCCGGTCAGGCCGGGCAATCAGGCATATTTCCCCGGGTACTATTACGCACCCCCGTACAGATATTTACCCCCATACGGTAACTCAATGTGCACGCCCCAGGGAGCCACACAAGGCCATACTCAATCGCCAGATGCGGCTTATATGCCGCCTTGGTGGACTTTTCCAACGTCACAACCGGTTTACACTCAAACCCTGCCAACAGCAGAACCAGTTTATAATAGAGGGAACACATCCAGGCCCAGATTCTCTTCAGGAGGGGTTCCCAGTCCCATGCTAAACGTCACTTCGGCTCAACCCCCAGTCACTCAGGGTGTAAGCCAGAGCGGGATCGTCCTTCCAGTACAACCCATCAATGTAGAAGAAGATGAACTCACCAGACCTTACAAGCCAGTGGATGCGACCTTCAAATCCAAGTTCACCAGAAGAATAGCAGAAGCTCCTATCAAGGAGAAACCCAAGATGCCTCAAACTGTAGGTAAATACGATGGTCTAGGTGACCCTGATGACCATCTTAACCTATTCAAAAGTGTAGGGGAGGTAGCCTGTTGGTCCATACCCCTATGGTGTAAAATGTTTATGCAGACGTTGGTAGGCGCGGCACGGGTCTGGTGGGATAGTCTACCCACTGGGGAGATTGACAGTTTTGAAGATCTAGAATCCAAATTCATCTTGCAGTTCAGCCAGCAGCGCAGGCACACGAAGGATAGGAACGAGCTCCTCCACATCCGCCGGCGAGACAATGAAACGGTGGAAAATTTTATTGTTAGATTCAACAAAGAGAGCCTGGCAATCCGGGGTGTAACGAACGATCTAGCATGTGGAGCCTTCCTACAAGGAGTGAACGACGACGAGTTGTTGAGAACACTTCATGGAAGGGATGGCGTACCGCCAACCATCGATGAAATACTGCGGATAGCTAAACTTTATGTCATACAAGAAAAGGCAGTAGCCACCAGTCACGTGGCCAATAGGAAAAAGGAGGCTCTGAAAAACCAAGAAGACAGGGAACAGCGAGGCTCTAAAGGTAGGGGTAGAGGAGATCGATACCAAAGGAACGACAAGACGGACTCGCGGTATGATAGACCCAGAAGCGCCTATTCAAGGAATGAGTCCTCGAAACCTCGATCCGACTACCCCAACCTGAGCAAGACACCGGCAGAGATCCTAGCTTCGGAGAATCTCAAGTTCAATCCCCCAAAGCCGTTGAAAGATAACCCTAACAAAGACACAAGTAAATACTGTGAATATCACAAAGGGAGCGGTCATGATACAAACGACTTTTTTCAGCTGAAGAAGCAGATTGAATATTTTGTGAAAGCGGGTAAATTGGCACACTTAGTAAGGGATATCAAGCAGGGCACGCCGGCCATCAAGGAAGAGAACGATAAGGCGGCGGGTAAGAGACCGCGAGAACTGAATATGGTACACGCAGACAAAGGGAAAGGGGCAAAACGGAGTTTCTCCACGCTCGAACCCTGGATGTTAGCAACCATGACCATCGAACCTCGCGTGGAAGACTTACACCTCACTACGGACGCCCTGATGATATCCGCTGCAGTGGGAGACTACCGCATGAGGCGAATCCTGGTAGATACCGGAAGTTCAGAAGACAATATCTACGAACACTGTTTTAACAGAATGCAACCAGAAGACAAAAAGCTGCTTGAATCAGTACACGCCCCCATTAAAGGTTTCACAGGGGAAAAGGTTGACCCTATTGGTCAGATTACTTTCCCGGTCACATTCGGACAAGAGCCTCAACAAAGAACCATACTCCTAACATTACTTGTGGTACGTGCTGAATCGTACCACAATGTGATCATCGGAAGGTTCACTTTGGGAAAATTAGACGCCATAGTCTCTACGGCGCGAGGTTTCATGAAGTTCCCTACCCCGTGGGGTGTCGCAACAGTGTTTCGCGACAAACTAGGGGAGGTATCAAACGCCAAAAGATGTCTCCAGGGCCCCACCGGAGCCGTGGGCCCAGAGAGATGGGTATTAAGCACACGCCATCCAGACCAGACAGTTACAATCGGAGACAGCCTCTCCCCTGAGGTTAAAAACGATTTGAAACAGCTGCTGAGAAGGAACGTCGATGTCTTCGCTTTCAAACATTCTGATATGACGGGTATACCCCGCGATAAGGCAGAACACAAGTTAGCAACACTCCCAGGCATTAAGCCAGTCGCACAGGGTAAACGCAGTATGGCCCCGGATAGAAAGGCAGCAGTTGTCAGAGAGGTACGAAAATTGGTGGAAGCCGGAATCCTCAGAGAAACACGGTACCATACGTGGATATCAAACCCGGTGATGGTAAAGAAGCCAGACGGCACATGGCGAATGTGCATTGATTTTAAAGATCTGAATAAAGCATGCCCCAAAGACGCGTACCCACTACCTGAGATGGACTTCAAGGTTGATTCCCTGGTCCCCTACAGGTATAAATGCTTTTTAGACGCGTATAAAGGATACCACCAGATTAAGATGTCCAAGGAAGACGAAGAAAAAACGGCGTTTCATACTGATATCGACATCTTTTGCTACACGAAGATGCCTTTCGGTCTACGAAATGCCGGGGCCACTTACCAGCGACTCATGGACAAAGCTTTCGAAACACAAATTGGCATAAATTTGGAAGTATACGTTGATGATCTTGTGATCAAAAGCAGGGAAGAGAAACAAATGTTAGAAGACATTGAAGAAACTTTCCAAAAGCTTAGAGAATACAACATCAAACTCAACCCCAAGAAATGCTCTTTCGGGGTAGAAGAAGGAAAGTTCTTAGGCGTGGTTGTCACCCGGGACGGCTTTAAAGCTAACCCAGAAAAGGTAGCCGCCATAACGCGGATGCCCTCTCCAAGAACTTTGAAAGAAGCGCAGGCG
>JARYGA010060935.1:102912-149084 GCA_030545235.1 Helianthus tuberosus
CGGTGACTTGACCCGTAATGATTATTTACCATTAATGTTGCTATCGTCATCTCTGTCAAACTGTTTGCCCTTCTATAAATTATGGTTCTTTTTTCCGAATTTGGTAACTCGAAAATATGAGCCGGAGAACTTATAGGCAGAGACTTTCCGATATTTTCTGGCGTTTGGATGCCGCCGACGGTCTGGTTCAACTACAGACTCCGGTAACAAAGTCGATGATTTGGAGAAGGAGAGCACCTAATGTTGTTCCCTCCCGGGTGAACCGTGCGTGCCAGAGTGTTGTTTACGAGGATCCTTTGCCAGCTGACACTAATATGGCATCACTATCGGCTGATAATCTGATGCAAATCATCCCGGCTGATCATGTTCAACGATGCCATTTAGTGTATGAGCGTCGTCGTGGTGGTTGTGCTGTAAAAACTTCTGTTGATGACCCGGGGGTGGTAACTCCACCGGTGGTTGGAGGATCGACCGATGACTTGGCCGTTGATCCTGGTGTGCTGGATTGTGGTAAGGTGCTACATACCCCTGCAGAGGTGATGGTGACCTGTTCCCACAAGTAGGTGTTAGAACATGTTCTTTTTTGGTTCCCACGTGTTGGTTTTTAACAACGGGGACAAGTACTTGGTTTGTGTAAGATAGTTCGTATGTATTTATTACCAAAATACCTATCTTTTTGTAGCGGTTAGCATATCTATTACCAAGATACCCGCTTTCAGCGCTGTATATTTTGACCCCATGACTGATGTGTATGAAAATATATCGTGTTTAAGGGTACTTTTGTTGTTTACCGTTATGTGCAGTTTGTTTGCGTTGGTAAATTTTATTGTATGTTTAAGTAATGAGAATAAACAAAAGGAGATAACTTTTATTGAACTCAAACTTAGATGAACAGAAGCGACATCGCTGTGGATGAATTACACTTGTTTATTGAAAAAAGAAAAATGCGCTTTCGCTGTTAGGAGCAAGGCATTACAGATAACATTTTTTCAATTGGGCTATGTTCCAGCTGCGCGGTATAGCGGTGCCGTCTAATCTGGACAGGTGGTAGGCCCCTTTGCCCAAATCTTCTTGAATGACGTAGGGACCCTCCTAGTTGGGTCCCAATTTTCCTGCGGGTTCCGCTCTACTGGCTTCGTTGTCTCGCATGACGTAATCACCTTCTTTGAAGGTGTGCTGTGCTAAGCGTTTGTTGTAGTACTTTTCCAATGTTTTCTTGTACTTTGCCTCGTTAATGGCGGCGTCTTCTCGCCTTTCTTCGAGTATATCCAGGCCTTCCCTTAGCAGCCTATCATTATCATCACCGGTAGTAAGGCGACGTAATGATGGCAATCCCGCCTCGGCAGGTATCATTGCTTATGCACCGTAGGTTAGGCTGAAAGGGGTTTCGTTGTTGCTAGTCTTGGGCATTGTCCGGTGTGCCCATAGGACATTTGGCAGTTCTTCCACCCAAGAACTTCCTTCATAATCTAGTCTTCTTTTAATGCCATCCAGCAAACTCCTATTCGCCCGCTCTACTTGGCCGTTTCCCTGGGGATGGGTTACTGACGTGAAGATTTGCTGGATCTGGAGGTTGGCGCACCATTCTTGCAGAATTTTGTCTGTGAACTGTGTTCCATTGTCGCTCACCAGGTATAGTGGTAATCCGAAACGGCATACTATGTGTTCCCAAAGGAACTTTTTAGCGTTATCCGCCGTGATTTTAGCCAAAGGTTTGGCTTCTACCCACTTGGTAAAGTAGCCGATTGCCACGATTAAGTACTTTAGCCTTCCGGGAGCTAACGGGAATGGCCCAACAATATCCACCGCCCATTTTTTAAAAGGCCAGGCCGCTGTAACCGGGATTAAGTTGTTTTTGGGCCTGAGCGTTTGAGGGGCGAATTTCTGACAACTACGACATTTTCTAAGTTCTTGCACCGCGTCTTCATGCATCCCGGGCAAGTAGTACCCGGCATTATGAATTTTGGCTACAACCGCCCGTGGGCCGGCATGGATGCCACATATACCTGCATGAATTTCCTGGATCAAGTACTTAGCTTCCACCGGGGAGACACACCGCAGGAGTGGTCCCAAGTATGACTTCCGATATAGGACGCCACTGTTTACTTCATATTGCAGTGCCTTTGTTTGTATTTTCTGAGCGTCGCCCCTAGCGGAGGGTAATTCCCCTTTAGTAAGGAACTTTAGTATCGGGGTGTACCAGCAAGGTTCCTCCGCTGCGATGGCGGAGACGTTTCGGGGTTCAATTGAGGGTGACTGCAATGTTTCCACCTTTACTTCTTTTTCCATGCCCGAGGTGGCGAGTTTGCTCAAAGCATCCGCTATTTGGTTTTTTCCCCTGTGAACGTGATTGAGTGTGACATTTTCGAAAGAAGCCATGAGCTCCTTTGTTTTTGCTAGGTACTTTGCCATCGATTCATCCTTGGCTTCATACGTCTCATTCACTTGATTATTAACCAATAAGGAATCGACATATGCGTCGACCCGCGTGGCTCCCATAGATTGGGCCATTCTTAAACCAGCGAGTAGCGCTTCATATTATGCTTCATTGTTAGAACATTCGAAGTCAAAGCGTAGGGCGTACATTAGTCTGATTTTATCTGGGCTTATCAACATTAGTCCCGCCCCTGATCCTTTTCCACTTGATGACCCGTCAGTATAAAGTTTCCAGGTCTGTCGGGCAGTGCTGGATTCCAGGATATCCCGGATGGCGGGGTCCACTATAGTTTCCCCTTCAGGGATCTCAGCTAAGAAGTCGGCGATTACCTGCCCTTTGACTGCTGTTCGTTTTCTGTATTCAATATCCAAAGCGCCTAATTCAATCGCCCATTTGGCCAGTCTCCCAGAGATTTCTGGCTTGTGCAAGATTTGCTGTAGCGGGTAATTCATCAGGAATTGTACGCGGTGTGCTTGAAAATATCTTCTCAATCGCCGAGTGGCGTGAACTAATGCCAAGACCAATTTTTCAAGGGTTGGGTACCGCGTTTCGGGTCCCGCCAATACTCGACTGATGTAATATATGGGTGTCTGCTTCCCGTCTCTTTCCACCATGAGTACCGCGCTTACCACGTTATGGGCTGCTGTCAAATACATTTCAAGCACTTCATTAGGAGACGGCGCTGTCAGCATGGGTAATTTTTCTATGAAACGTTTCATGTCTAGCAGGGCTTCTTCCGCTTCACCGGTCCATTTGAAATTCTTTTTGTTGAGGCAGTCTTTTAATGTCTAAATAAACGGCAAAGATCTCTCAACATGTCTTGCTAAGAATCTGTTGATCGCGACTAAACGTCCGTTTAATGCCTGCGCTTCTTTCAAAGTTCTTGGAGAGGGCATCCGCGTTATGGCGGCTACCTTTTCTGGGTTAGCTTTAAAGCCGTCCCGGGTGACAACCACGCCTAAGAACTTTCCTTCTTCTACCCCGAAAGAGCATTTCTTGGGGTTGAGTTTGATGTTGTATTCTCTAAGCTTTTGGAAAGTTTATTCAATGTCTTCTAACATTTGTTTCTCTTCCCTGCTTTTGATCACAAGATCATCAACGTATACTTCCAAATTTATGCCAATTTGTGTTTCGAAAGCTTTGTCCATGAGTCGCTGGTAAGTGGCCCCGGCATTTCGTAGACCGAAAGGCATCTTCGTGTAGCAAAAGATGTCGATATCAGTATGAAACGCCGTTTTTTCTTCGTCATCCTTGGACATCTTAATCTGGTGGTATCCTTTATACGCGTCTAAAAAGCATTTATACCTGTAGGGGACCAGGGAATCAACCTTGAAGTCCATCTCAGGTAGTGGGTACCCGTCTTTGGGGCATGCTTTATTCAGATCTTTAAAATCAATGCACATTCGCCATGTGCCGTCTGTCTTCTTTACCATCACCGGGTTTGATATCCACGTATGGTACCGTGTTTCTCTAAGGATTCCGGCTTCCACCAATTTTCGTACCTCTCTGACAACTGCTGCCTTTCTATCCGGGGCCATACTGCGTTTACCCTGTGCGACTGGCTTAATGCCTGGGAGTGTTGCTAACTTGTGTTCTGCCTTATCGCGGGGTATACCCGTCATATCAGAATGTTCGAAAGTGAAGACATCGACGTTCCTTCTCAGCAGCTGTTTCAAATCGTTTTTAACCTCAGGGGAGAGGCTGTCTCCGATTGTAACTGTCTGGTCTGGATGGCGTGTGCTTAATACCCATCTCTCTGGGCCCACGGCTCCGGTGGGGCCCTGGCGACATCTTTTGGCGTTTGATACCTCCCATAGTTTGTCGCGAAACACTGTTGCGACACACCACGGGGTAGGGAACTTCATGAAACCTCGCGCCGTAGAGACTATGGCGTCTAATTTTCCCAAAGTGAACCTTCCGATGATCACATTGTGGTACGATTCAGCACGTACCACAAGTAATGTTAGGAGTATGGTTCTTTCTCGAGGCTCTTGTCCGAATGTGACCGGGAAAGTAATCTGACCAATAGGGTCAACCTTTTCCCCTGTGAAACCTTTAATGGGGGCGTGTACTGATTCAAGCAGCTTTTTGTCTTCTGGTTGCATTCTGTTAAAACAGTGTTCGTAGATATTGTCTTCTGAACTTCCGGTATCTACCAGGATTCGCCTCATGCGGTAGTCTCCCACTGCAGCGGATATCATCAGGGCGTCCGTAGTGAGGTGTAAGTCTTCCACGCGAGGTTCGATGGTCATGGTTGCTAACATCCAGGGTTCGAGCGTGGAGAAACTCCGTTTTGCCCCTTTCCCTTTGTCTGCGTGTACCATATTCAGTTCTCGCGGTCTCTTACCCGCCGCCTTATCGTTCTCTTCCTTGATGGCCGGCGTGCCCTGCTTGATATCCCTTACTAAGTGTGCCAATTTACCCGCTTTCACAAAATATTCAATCTGCTTCTTCAGCTGAAAATAGTCGTTTGTATCATGACCGCTCCCTTTGTGATATTCACAGTATTTACTTGTGTCTTTGTTAGGGTTATCTTTCAATGGCTTTGGGGGATTGAACTTGAGATTCTCCGAAGCTAGGATCTCTGCCGGTGTCTTGCTCAGGTTGGGGTAGTCGGATCGAGGTTTCGAGGACTCATTCCTTGAATAGGCGCTTCTGGGTCTATCATACCGCGAGTCCGTCTTGTCGTTCCTTTGGTATCGATCTCCTCTACCCCTACCTTTAGAGCCTCGCTGTTCCCTGTCTTCTTGGTTTTTCAGAGCCTCCTTTTTCCTATTGGCCACGTGACTGGTGGCTACTGCCTTTTCTTGTATGACATAAAGTTTAGCTATCCGCAGTATTTCATCGATGGTTGGCGGTACGCCATCCCTTCCATGAAGTGTTCTCAACAACTCGTAGTCGTTCACTCCTTGTAGGAAGGCTCCACATGCTAGATCGTTCGTTACACCCCGGATTGCCAGGCTCTCTTTGTTGAATCTAACAATAAAATTTTCCACCGTTTCATTGTCTCGCTGGCGGATGTGGAGGAGCTCGTTCCTATCCTTCGTGTGCCTGCGCTGCTGGCTGAACTGCAAGATGAATTTGGATTCTAGATCTTCAAAACTGTCAATCTCCCCAGTGGGTAGACTATCCCACCAGACCCGTGTCACGCCTACCAGCGTCTGCACAAACATTTTACACCATAGGGGTATGGACCAACAGGCTACCTCCCCTGCACTTTTGAATAGGTTAAGATGGTCATCAGGGTCACCTAGACCATCGTATTTACCTACAGTTTGAGGCATCTTGGGTTTCTCCTTGATAGGAGCTTCTGCTATTCTTCTGGTGAACTTGGATTTGAAGGTCGCATCCACTGGCTTGTAAGGTCTGGTGAGTTCATCTTCTTCTACATTGATGGGTTGTACTGGAAGGACGATCCCGCTCTGGCTTACACCCTGAGTGACTGGGGGTTGAGCCGAAGTGACGTTTAGCATGGGACTGGGAACCCCTCCTGAAGAGAATCTGGGCCTGGATGTGTTCCCTCTATCATAAACTGGTTCTGCTGTTGGCGGGGTTTGAGTGTAAACCGGTTGTGACGTTGGAAAAGTCCACCAAGGCGGCATATAAGCCGCATATGGCGATTGAGTATGGCCTTGTGTGGCTCCCTGGGGCGTGCACATTGAGTTACCGTATGGGGGTAAATATCCGTACGGGGGTGCGTAATAGTACCCGGGGAAATATACCTGATTGCCCGGCGTGACCGGAGCATTCATAATTCCTGCTGGCATGATCACCGGTTGGTGAGGTAGCGTTGACAGTGCCGCTGTTAGTGCTGCGGAACATAAGGGCGGCATGGCGTAAGTAACCGAAGGTTGGTAATACTGAGGCATGCTGGCCTGTGGTATAACGGTGCTTGGGTTTGCCGATGTAATAACTGGCATAGAGTTAAGACGTGAGATCTGTACGCTAGTGTTTGCCAGTGGGGTGAACATGTTACCGCCGGTTATACTCGGTTCCCCCGACTGCAACCATGAAGATGTATAGGGAAACAGATATGCCGCCGTAGTCCCAGAGGAGACGGCGGTGATGCCTGTAAAACCTGGTGGTGGTCCTTCCGCCTCAAACTCCAGGTCAAGAGACCTGGTGATCGCCGGTGAGGCCGTTGCGGTGGTGACAAGGCCTGCTCCCGACACCGGGTTGTTGTCTGTCATTGTTTGGTTTGGGGTAACTGCTACGTTCCGATCACTTGCCATGGGGTTCAATCTAACTGTTACCGAAAAGGGTCCCACGGATGGCGCCAATGAAGAAACACTGACCTTGACGGTAGTATCCGACTAAGACTTCAACTATCAGTGACCCGAACAGTTAGCTGCAAAATAGAAACACCGTTAGGACTCGTTACAGGAATGGGGTTATTCCTGTAACCACCCTCCGGCGTGAGAATAAATCTCGGTTTTGGGAGTACGAAAGTAAAGATGAAGAAGAGAGTTGTATGAGAATAAGATGATCCATACCTTATACGTTTACCTCTATTTATAGTTTGCTATTAGGGTTTCCCCTAACTTAGGATGGGCTCCGATAAGTTAGGGATTTGCATGATCTTCCCAAAAAGTTGGAGATTTGGTTGCGTGACCTATCCATGCATGATGGAATGTTCTAGAACAAATCCTTATAATTAATTATTTATAATAAAATAATAGGTAAGGACCGGGTCGGATTATCCGATTCGGGTCATACCTCGTCAATGCTAATGAATTAAAAGATTTATAATTTCTATTCTCATTCCTTTCCAAGAAAAATTTATTATATAGCACATAAATAACTGCAAACAATACTGCATGCATGCATGCGTGTATACCAGATTGAGCTTCTTTAACTTAAATACTTGAAACAGCTGTTGCAAGAGATGATCCTTTCCAAGGTAGAGAACTTGGATTTTCCAAGGACCATCTCATCAATGCCACCAACACAAGAATTTTTTGCATGTTTAGGTGGTTTGACCACCAAAAGATCACTTCTAGGGGCGGTTGGTGGAAAAGAGTGAAAGTAGGTATATTGCTATTTGATATAGCGATATTCTAAGGTTTCTTTTAAATATCGCTAAATCAAACATACATATATATCATGAATACATGAATATCGCTAATTCAAACGGACATATATATAATATCGCTATCTTGTATAAATAAATATATATATATATATCGCTAATTTGAATCCATATATATACAGAATATCGCTATGTTAAACAAATATATATAAATATCGCTCATTGGAATAGAAATATAACCGAATATCGCCATTTGAAACATATATATATACCAATATCGCCATTTGAAACATATATACATACCAATATCGCCATTTGAAACATATATATATATATATATACGAATATCGTTATTATCGCTATCTCAAACCTACATATATGAATATTATATTAATTGGATTCATTGGATGTGTCTTTGTCATATATTGTTTCATTGTTTCAGAACATGCAAAGACATGCATAGGCTCAGTATTAAAGTTGCCTATATATATATTATATGTTGTAGGTGGGAATATTAAGGCTGCACGGTATGGCAGCGTCCTCCGTCCCGTCCTCCCTCGGCGACGCCACGTCCCCGTCGTCACACCACGCCGCCCCCCTCCGTCCCGTCCTCCCCGTCCGAATTCAGACGTTTGCGACAGAGCAAACCGGTGGGCCCCCCTCCGTTTCTTCTAGCAACTTTAATATTGAGCCTATGCATGTCTTTGCATGTTCTGAAACAATGAAACAATATATGACAAAGACACATCCAATGAATCCAATTAATATAATATTCATATATGTAGGTTTGAGATAGCGATAATAACGATATTCGTATATATATATATATATGTTTCAAATGGCGATATTGGTATGTATATATGTTTCAAATGGCGATATTTGGTTATATTTCTATTCCAATGAGCGATATTTATATATATTTGTTTAACATAGCGATATTCTGTATATATATGGATTCAAATTAGCGATATATATATATTTATACAAGATAGCGATATTATATATATGTCCGTTTGAATTAGCGATATTCATGTATTCATGATATATATGTATGTTTGATTTAGTGATATTTAAAAGAAACCTTAGAATATCGCTATATCAAATAGCAATATACCTACTTTCACTCTTTTCCACCAACCTCCCCTAGAAGTGATCTTTTGGTGGTCAAACCACCTAAACATGCAAAAAATTCCCAACACAAGGCCAAGGCTATTAGACTCACCTGAAGGTAATTAATTATCATGTTTTAAGTACATACTAAAAGTAATCAGGGAGCATCCGGCTTGATCCGTTTGTGTGGTAACACCGCCTCCGATGTATTGGTTTGTGAAATCGGTTGTGCTTTTGGTTGATTAATAAATTGTCAAGAAACTTAACAAAGGTAAAGCATTTGACATTTTTTGGTTGATTATCAGATTATGATACCTATTCAGATTGGATAAGTAAAAGTCAGTGCTCAAAGGAAAACATTGACATTACCCAAGGGCAGACAGATCCTCTGACTAATGGAATCCCTACATACACGGTTCAAATTCAGAACATATGCCTGCCACTAACAGAAGGAGACGAAGCATCATGTACCATCTCAGACATTCACTTGAGTTGTGGGTGGTTTAGCTCCTACAGGCTCATCAATCCAGCTGTGTTTAGGCGAATCACCTACGATGACTGCTTAGTTAATGGTGGAAACCCAACTGCCCCCGGTTAAGTCATCTATTTTGTATATGCCAATACCTACTCATATCCTATGTCAGTATCTTCGGTGTCATGCCCATAACTCAAACCACGCAGATTGTGTGCTTTGCTCTTAGTTGTACGTTTCTTATTTTGTTACTTATGCTAGCTAGCTAGGCTGGGATATCATAGTCTGTCCCATGAATAAGATTGTAATATTGTTCTGAATAAATGTATCTCCAAGTATTAGTCATATATAAAGGGTGAGCATATTGGCACACCATGTTGCCTATTTGCACACCAAACCCTAACAACCCCTACATGTACCTACGCTGCGTATAGACCTATACGCAACATATAGGGTTACTTCTATAAGCTGCGTATAGGTCTATACGCAGCGTAGGTACAGGGTCCGACATGACCATTCAGTCAAACCTCGTCAAATCATGCATACATACGTTACGTATAGAGCCATACGCAGCGTATGTAGTGGGCAGGTACATGACAACCTAGTACATTGTCAAATCTGGCAGATGTATTCGAGTGAAGCCAACTCATTCAGCTATTCAAAACTACTCCTGAAAAGTCTATTCCAAATTAACTCGATTTTAATCTAGCCAAGCTACTTGGACACAATTTCGAGTTGAGCTTGATTATTACAATGCTCAACTAATAGATCTAGCAAGACTTAAGCTTGTGTTATTTTTTACTTGTGTGCGCTGTACACAATTGTTGTATATAATTGAGTGGAGTCAAGCTTAATTCGAAGCATTGGGTTGGTTAATACCATTCTGGCTTGCATTAGTAATATTACAAAAGATTTAGTAGAGATAACTTAAATCCAAGCTTAAAAATATCACTAAATCAAATTGAGCATGTATAATATATAAACCAGGAGATTTTCACAGATAAAATACATTAAGTAAAATTAGAAATTTTTTTTTTACCATAACACAAAATAAACTTTCTGGAAACTGGAATGTAAATAAGCATATTGGTCACAATATCTAAGTTAGATGCCCTGTGGAAGGCAAAACAACAGAAAGGACAGCAATGCATTTGTTGTTACCCATAATAAACTTCATCTTATTTGATGTCTTTCTCTATTCAATAGGTGGAGCGTTCAAATTTTGCAAGATGCACGTATATGTGATTAATAAAAGGATTTAGGATTACGTTAGTTTCTCGTTAAAAAATATACATTTGTTGTTGCTCAAACAGGTCTCAAGAAGAAATTAAAGGAATCAAAATATTAAAATCGTCTCGTCAGGTGTTGGTTAAACATGTCGGTTAAACATGTCGTCTCGTCGCCTGAGAAGATTGTAAGCCAGCGGACATGAGGATCCATGTATTCAGTGGAACCATTTTCTACGCACATAAAATGAAAATTTTCAGAACTTAAACCCTAAATCCCGATTGTTTCCGTCAAAATCACATTGAACCATCTGGACTTACCACCGGCACCGTTACACCATCGCCACCTAGGGTTCCGAGGTTGAAAGGAAACTGGTCAAAATTATGGAAAGGATTGTATCAATCTCTGATTTGCGGGTAGGGGTGTTCAGAAAAAAACCGTAACCAAATAAAAACTGTAAACTGAATTGTAACCGTAACTGAATAAACCGATCCGAACAACAAATTAGGTTTTTGGTTTGGTTTTTAATCGAAACCGAATTGAGAATATGGCTTTTAGTTCAGTTTTTTTATCCACATTTTTTTAATTTGGTTTATTCGGTTTATTTAGATAACCGAATAAACCGTTAATTTAATTAGTTATTAAACAAAACTAATAATGTTTAATAAACTATATATAATTTTTTAGCCCAAAATACTAAGTTTAATATCTAAGTATATGTATCCCCATGGTTTCAAGATTATTTATTTTTTTGTGCCATTAGACTTATTGACTATTTATAGTTTCTATGATCTTGTTTTAAAGTTTTAACTTTGTGGTTGTGCGTATGACTATTTTATAGACATGTCTGTTTTATTTTGCTATGTCTTTTATTTATATATTGTTAAGTTTAATTCGTTGCTAATTTGATGTTCGAAAGTTAGAACACAAACATAAATATGTATTTGAAAAAAAGTACTTAGCTACAATTTGGTTAAATTTGTTTTATTTGGTTTCTAATCCAAACCAAACCAAATTGAATTTGGTTTGGTTTGCATATTCTTAATTTGGTTTGGTTTGGTTTTTGGTTTAGGGTGTAAACTTTTAAAAACCTGATAAACTAAACCGAATACCATAAACCGAACCAATTAATACCCCTATTTGCGGGTGAGCAAAAAAGAGCGGATGAAGGCGTTGTGTAATCCCTCTCAAAATCATTCACTTAGTATTAATATCATGCCACGTGGCAATTAGTGGTATAAGTGTCTGACAAGTGGTCAAAGTTCGTTTTGCTTTATTATAATATATATATAGTGTTGAGTTTATTGGGGAACCGGGGAACAATTTTAAAAATTTAACTTAACATGTTAAAAATCAATTTAAAAAAAAACTCGACGCTTCTCCTTATAAATACTTGTAGAAGCATTTTTAATAAAAGAATCAAAAACTAAAAATATAAAAAAACAGTTAAAAAAAAGGTTAAATTGTTTTTTACAAAAATTATTATTTTTTATTTAGAATAGTTTCTACCCATTTTTATAGAGAAAAGCGCTGATTTTTTTTAAATGATTAGTAACATTTTAAGTTAATTTTATAAGATATATATTTTTAACTGTTTTTTAAACATTTTTTTATATTTTTAGTTTTTGATTTTTTTATTAAAAGTGTTTATGCATATATTTATATGGAAAAAAAAGCCGAAAAAATTAGAAAAAAATAAATTTTAACATGTTAAATATAATTTTTAAAAATGTTTTTTGGTTCTCCACTTTTTTAGCGTTCACTAATGAACCCTCCCACACATATATATATATATATATATATATATATATATATATATATATATATAGGGGAATGTTCATTTGAGAAGAAATTTAATATGAGAAGAAAAATAAGAAATAACATGTTAGTAAAATACTATTTCATTTATAACTCATATCATTAATTTTTCTCTTTTTAATTAATTAGTCAACTAATCATTAATTATCCTACATATAATCTACAAAACCTACACATATCAAAATTTTCCTACATATACCCTACACATTATAGAATTTTATCCTACACAGTCGAAATTTTTTCTACGAACCTCGAAATATATCATACACAACTCGTAATTTATCCTACACAACTACTAATTTATTCTACACTTTAAATTAATTTGTTTTTTTTAATTTGGAAAAAGTATATATTTTGAAAAGGAGTTACAAATTTAATTTAGTTAGTTATTAAAGGGGAAGAATACAAATTAATGATTTATGTAAGTTTACCAATATACCCTTATATTAAAATTAAATGCAAATATTAAATAAAGTAAAATGAAGCATTCTTATTGGTTGAAACTTTTTCTTTTTTCTTCTTACAAAAAAATTCTTCTCATTTGAACCCTTTAATATATATATATATACGTGTGTGTGTGTGTGTGTGTGTGTGTGTGGTGATCCTACGGAAAGTGTGTTTTTCCTAGAAAGTCTAGGAAGCGATCTGGGCCATCCAATGGGTGTGTTTAATGGTTGAGATCATCTTGGTGGCATTTTGGTAATATGTGTTTCTTAAAAATAGGATTATTTAATTAATCAGGGGTAGATATGTCGTTTAGCTTGTTTTAAATATGAAAATAATTGTCATTCCATAACCACCCCACATTTCTTGCGATTTTTTTTTCTCTCTCTATCTCTCTCTCCCTTTCTCTCTCTCTCTCTTTCTTCCTTCTATCCTTCATGAAGAAACATATCAAGAAAACACATCGTATTAATCTGCTTGCTAATCTGCTTGCTGTTAAAACACAACGTCAAGAAATCCTCCAGCATTACCAGCATGGATGGTAAAACACAACGTATGAATCTGCTTGCTGTTAAAACACAACTGTATGAATCTGAATGCTAAAACACAACTGTATGAATCTGCTTGCTGTTAAAACACAACTGTATGAATCTGAATGCTAAAACACAATTGTATGAATCTGCTTGCTGTTAAAACACAATTGTATGAATCTGCTTGCTATTAAAACACAACTTTATGAATCTGAATGCTAAAACACAACTGTATGAATCTGCTTGTTGTTAAAACACAACTGTGTGAATCTGAATAATAAAACACAGCGTCAAGAAATCCTCCAGCATTACCAACATGAATGCTAAAACACAATTGTATGAGTCTGAATGCTAAAACACAATTGTATGAATCTGCTTGCTGTTAAAACATAATTGTATGAATCTGAATGCTAAAACACAACTGTATGAATCTGCTTGCTGTTAAAACACATCACCAAGAACAAGCTGATGGTTTTGCAGTTACATGTTAATAACCATCTCCACAATCAACAAGTGTGTTTGAAGCCATGATTTTTCTCTCTGAAAAATTTATTGAATACGAATACTGCAGGTGAAGAAGAAAACGATAGAAAGAATTGTATATACATATGATTTGAATGAGATTTGGATTCGAAACACAACCAAAATTCCGAAAATCATGGACATAATCAGTTACCTTCGAGATCATGGAATGTTAGTTAATGAAATATAAATTCCAAAAATAAAATTAAAATGTGACATTACATAATTGCCCTTCTAGTTAAAATAACTCAATGCCACATGTCCAATTCTCATTGCTTCCTAGACTTTCTAGGAAAAATACACTTTCTACCCAACCCCTAATCTATATATATAGAGAGAGAGAGGGGATGGATCACTAATAACCATGTGA
The DNA here is from genome assembly GCA_030545235.1 of Helianthus tuberosus. Taxonomy (NCBI): domain Eukaryota; kingdom Viridiplantae; phylum Streptophyta; class Magnoliopsida; order Asterales; family Asteraceae; genus Helianthus; species Helianthus tuberosus. Next base: position 116,872 of record JARYGA010060935.1, read on the forward strand.
ACCAATATAAAGAAAGAGTTTTTTGTTTATCTGCTATATTGTTAACAATTTTGTAATTTTTAAGATGTTGGTAATGTTTTGATTTGGTTGCGTATCAATTGAGTTTCATATGAGTTGTTTTTTCATATATTTAAATATTATTGTTGTGCATTATCAATTATAAAAAGTATAGTATAGGCAACTAAAAACTACATAACGTCCATTAACACTTCATTTTCTTAGTGTTTATCATAGTAATAAACAAAATGTAATAGTAAACTTTTAATATTAAATATCCGTTTATTTAATTAATATACCTTTATCGTCACGCATCCTACGTTATATAAATATATTTATAGTTGTGTTTAATAAAATTTAAATTGTAAAGCCCGTGAAGTGCACGAGTCATAACCTAATTTATTAATAAATATATTACAATTAAAAAGTAAAATAAGAAAAAAATTAGTTTGTGTGAAGTTACTTACATATGAACAAACACAATCTCATGCTTTCAATTTTCTTTACAAGAATACAGCATTTACCTAAATTATTTATTTGCGACCATTAATATCAATAAAACTATATCGTTTTCTATTGAATTTTAAATTTGTTTTGAGAATAGCAATGCCCATGTTTTTTAATTAAAAAGTAAAATAAGAAAAAAATTAGTTTGTGTAAAGTTACTTACATGTGAACAAACACAATCTTATGCTTTCAATTTTCTTCTAAAAATAAATGCAGCATTAATTTACCTAAATTATTTATTTGCAACCATTAATATCAATAAAATAATAAAAAAAAATTATTTTGTGTGAAGTTACTTACATGTGAACAAAAGTTAATTACATGTGAACAAACACAATATCATGCTTTTAATTTTCTTCTGAAAAATCAGCATTTACCTAAATGATTTATTTGCAACCATTAATATCATTAAAATAATACTAGTTTTCTTTTGAATTTGTTTTGAGAATAGCAATTCACGTGCTTTTTAATTCTGGTATTAAACCCAACCAATAAAAAAACAAAGACTTAGCCAACACTAAGGTATCACTAAATCAAAAACCTTTGTAAAATGATTTCTTGATCGTTTGAATAACTTAAAAGGTATAGTGATTCTCATACAAATCGGTTATAAAATAAATCTTACATTATTATTACTTTTAACGAGAAAAAGGAATAGTGATTCTCATACAAATTGGTTATAAAATAAATCTTACTTTTAACGAGAAACATTAAAATATGCAAACATAAATGGTAAAACTAGTAAAAGAGAATAACTCAAATTTATGTTGTGTGTTTAAATTAAATATGCATAATAAACTCGCGAGTATCATTACATTAGTTTATAAAGCTTGAAGTCAATGATCCATAGCCCAGTTGGCCCAGTTGGTTATGGGGAGGTGTGGTGGGAGTTTTCACCCCTCAAGGTCATGGGTTCGACCCTGCCTTGTGGAGGTTTCTCCCTTCCATGGGTTGGGGATTTCACCTGGGGGAGAACCCCGATCCTGGGTGGACGGGTTACATGTACAGGCATGGCCCGGGGTGTAAGCGGAGCTCCACCGCCATCACCAATAGCCGTTCAAAAAAAAAAATTATAAAGCTTGAACTCAAGCTCATTTATTAAATTTTGTACTTCAATTTAAACTCGATCTCATTTTAATTCAGCCAGATTCGAGCTTATAGAAAACCAATCTCGAGTATCTTATAAACGTCAACACTAGTTCAACATTTTACTCTACAATTAGTTAGTTATGGCGTTCAAGCTTTGAAAGCACGTAGCAGACACTCTTCGTTTTCTTCAGTTCATCGTCTCTGTAGGTATGTACGTACATACAAAATTCTTCTCTAAATCTGTTTCTCTATTTGTTTAAATCAATGTATGTATATAACTATATATCTATGTGATTATTTAAAACAGGATTGAAAACTTGAAATGTTATATTTTTTATTTAAAATTGGATTTTGGTAGCTTAATTTATTTAATATGATTCAAGTTGCATAATTTGTTTTTTTTTTAAGTTAGCATTAGTAGCTTTTGTATAAGCCACAAGAAAAGCACCATGCTTGCAAGTAACAAACAATAATTCGAATATGAAGGTTCGAAATCGGGTGTCCAGAATTCGATTCAGATTTGAAAATTTGACTCGATCAAGGTTCGAACTCGGTTTTCAAAAATTTGAATTCAAATCGATTCTATTCAAATTCAAGTTCAGCAATCGAATTTGGAGCGAATACGAATTTATAATTTTAAATTCAACTCGAATTCAAATTATACACATATAATTTTTTTATATTAACATATACATTAATATGTATACACACACATGGAAAAAACATTCAACATTTTGGTCAAACTCTAAAAAGCCCTTACATTTAGTAGTTTTAAAAAATAAAAGTAAAATAGTTTATTATTTAGATTGAATTTGAATTAAGTCGAATTTATTCAAATTCGAGTTTCAAATACGAATTGAATCGATTTTCAAATTGAGCATAAAATTCGAATACGAATAATTCGATTATCAAGGTTCGAAATCGGGTGTCCAGAATTCGAAATAAAAGTAAAAGCACCATGCTTGCAAGTAACAAACAATAATTCGATTATCAAGGTTCGAAATCGGGTGTCCAGAATTCGATTCAGATTTGAAAATTCGACTCGATCAAGGTTCGAACTCGGTTTTCAAAAATTTGAATTCAAATCGATTCTATTCAAATTCAAGTTCAGCAATCGAATTTGGAGCGAATACGAATTTATAATTTTAAATTCAACTCGAATTCAAATTATACATATATAATTTTTTATATTAACATATACATTAATATGTATACACACACATGGAAAAAAACATTCTACATTTTGGTCAAACTCTAAAAAGCCCTTACATTTAGTAGTTTTAAAAAACAAAATTCGATTCAGATTTGAAAATTCGACTCGATCAAGGTTCGAACTCGGTTTTCAAAAATTTGAATTCAAATCGATTCTATTCAAATTCAAGTTCAGCAATCAAATTTGGAGCGAATACAAATTTATAATTTTAAATTCAACTCGAATTCAAATTATACATATATAATTTTTTTTATATTAACATATACATTAATATGTATACACACACATGGAAAAAACATTCTACATTTTGGTCAAACTCTAAAAAGCCCTTACATTTAGTAGTTTTAAAAAATAAAAGTAAAATAGTGTATTATTTAGATTGAATTTGAATTAAGTCGAATTTATTCAAATTCGAGTTTCAAATACGAATTGAATCAATTTTCGAATTGAGCATAAAATTCAAATACGAATACGAATACGAATTCGAATTAAATTAATCAAATCTTAATCGAATACAAATTCAGGTAAAAAATCAAAAAACAAGTAAATTCGTTATTCGATTCGTCGAACACCACCAGATTGTATACAATGAGTTTATTATTCTTAGTAATGTTTTAAAGAATCCAACATATTTTACTTTCCATACTTGCAGAGTTAGAGTTCCAAGAGTAAGATTTGGTTTGAAAACTGTGTTAGAGTTAATTTCAGTGGTCATTGATCTAGTCGATCGATAAAACTTCTACTTTTGGTCATATTTGCTTGTTTTGATGCTCATCGTTCAAATAGTTAAGCTTCGATTTTACTTATCTGTAAAAGAGGATTAAAAACTTGAAATTTATTTATTTAAAAATGGATATTTGTAGCTTTGATTGATTTTTCAATGGGTACATTCATTGATTTTAGTTAGCTTTTTTGTTTTTTGGACCATCATGGTTTTTTGAAGCTAATTATTGTATATTTGCTTAATTAATATTGATATGCTTTTGAGGTAATGGCATTCATACATGTTTATGAATCTTTTTTGTTAGCATTAGTGGCTTCTGTATCAGTCACAAGAACAACACAATGCTTGCTAACTAACAAACAATGATTTCATATAGTCAAGAGTGATTTTTGACAATCTTTCTGCAATCAAGCATTATTCTGTTCTTTTTCAGTTAACTAGTTTCTAAAGTTGGTGATTGTATCATTTAGTAGTCTGTTATTATTCTTAGTAATGTTCTAAATGTTTTACTTTCCTTACTTGTAGAGTAAAACTTGGGCTTGAAAGAAGACAATAAAATGACAAGATCAAAATCAAGATTGAAAGTTTTTCATTCTCTCATCCTACTATTCTTCTGCTATGTGCACTTGTGTTTTTCCGATGACACATCATTATTAATTGCTCTTAGAAACTTGCTTCTCGAAAAAAGAGGCGTTGATTCCACCTGGTTTGGTTCAATGATGCCTCCATGTAACTGGACTGGCATAAGATGTGAGAGTTCTTTAGTTCACCAAATTTCGCTACCGTGTACATCATCATCGCCTCTAAGTCTTCCATTCCCCAAGATTCTAAAAGAATTCAGATCTTTAAAACATCTTAATCTTAGACATTGTGGCTTTAATGGCCCTATATACTCAGATTTTTGGACTCTGGAACACTTGGAGACACTTGACCTGACTGATAATAGGTTGTTAGGGGTGTTGCCTCTAGAAATTTCAAATCTGAAGAAGCTCAAAGTTCTTGTACTTAACAGCAATAACTTTTCAGGAAATTTACCAGCGACGATCGGGCAACTCAAGGACTTGAACGAATTCTCAGTTTATTCAAATTCATTTTCGGGCAGTCTTCCATATCAAATTGGGAACCTGGAGAAGCTGCAGTTTCTTGATCTCAGTCTTAATTTATTTTCTGGATCTCTTCCTTCAGAAATTGGGAATTTGAAGATGCTTTTGGCTCTTGATCTCTCTATGAACTCTTTCACGGGTGATATACCGGAAACAATTGGTGCTCTTACGAATGTCCAAGTTCTCAACCTCCATAATTGCAAGTTTACAGGAAACATCCCTGCTCAGATTACAAAGATGACTAGCTTAAGCACATTGAACATAGCACATAACTCTTTCGATGGTGGATTGCCTTCTAGCTTTGGTGAGCTGGCAAACCTTGCGTTCTTTCAAGCCCATAATGCAGGACTAAGTGGGCCAATCCCATCATCAATGGGAAACTGCAAGAAGTTGAGGATACTAAATCTTTCCTATAACAAATTATCCGGCCCTTTACCTGATAGTCTTGTTAATCTTGAATCAATAAACTCGCTTCTTCTTACTTCAAACCACCTGTCTGGCCCATTGCCAGAATGGCTTTCCAACTGGAAATGTGTATTATCCATAATGTTGTCAATGAACCTCTTTACCGGACCTCTGCCACCACTCAACATCCCATCCCTGACCTCACTTGATCTTAGTTCCAACAAGCTTTCTGGTGAATTGCCAGCTGGAATTTGTCAAAACAATTCATTAGGGATGTTATATTTATCTAGAAATGAGCTCAATGGTACCTTAGGCAGAAGTTTCAAGAATTGTTCTATTCTCAAAGATCTGGTATTATCCGGAAACAACTTCTATGGTGAAATACCTGGTTACTTAGGAGAACTTCAGTTGGTAACATTGGAATTATCAAAGAATAAATTCTCTGGAACAATTCCAACTCAATTGTGGGAGTCTAAAACCCTATTAGCGATCTCACTCGATGATAACTTGCTTCAAGGTCATATTCCAGATGCAATTGCAAAGGCTTCCACGCTTCAGAGGCTGCATTTGGATAATAATCTCTTTGAAGGACCTATTCCAAGCTCAATTGGTCAACTCAAAAATTTGACCAATTTGTCACTTCATGGTAACAAGTTGACTGGTAACATCCCATTGGAGCTTTTCAGTTGCGTGAAACTGGTCTCTTTGGACCTTGGTTCAAACAAACTTACGGGCCATATACCAAAGTCCATATCGCAACTGGAATTGCTTGACAATCTTGTTTTGTCCAACAATCAACTCTCGGGTCCTATACCAAATGAGTTATGTTCAGGTTTTCAGAACGTTGAGCTACCCGATTCTGAATTTTTCCAGTACTATGGCATGCTTGATCTTTCCAACAACAGGCTTTCCGGTCCCATTCCAACCTCAATCAAGAACTGCATCATTGTGACAGCGCTTATACTATCAAGGAACCAACTTGATGGGCCCATTCCTTATGAAATATCTGGATTATCCAACTTAACTTCACTTGATCTGTCTTTTAATCGTCTTACCGGCCCGGTTCCTCCTCAGTTCTTCTCCATGAGAAATCTTCAAGGCTTGATAATTTCACATAACCAGATAGGTGGCTCTATCCCTAATAATTTTGGATCAATGATGCCAAGTTTAGTTAAGCTAGACTTATCAAACAATCGTTTCACTGGCTCTTTGCCTTCCTCTATGTTCAGCATCAATAATCTAGAATTCCTGGATGCTAGCATGAACCATTTTTCTGGTCAACTCTCTTTTGACCATATCGGCACCACCTCTCTTTTTTCCCTAAACGCCAGCAATAACCATTTTTCTGGTGCTCTTGATCCCTCTATATCCAAACTGATAGCCCTAACCATTTTGGATATTCACAAAAACATTCTCAATGGTAGTTTACCTTCTCTCTCCAACCTTGTTGCTTTGACTTATCTTGACCTTTCTAGAAACAATTTTCAGAATTCCTTCCCCTGCAGCATTTGTGAAATACAAGGGTTATCATTTGTTAGTTTCTATGGCAACAAATTCATTGGCCCGGTCCCTGATTCTTGCAGTAAACCAAACTCATGCAACTCACTTCTTCCATATCCTTCCAAACACACCTACACGTCAGCACACAAGTTAACTCATGCTTCTATTTGGGGGATATCACTTGGTGCCGCATTCGTTTTCATGGTCTTGTTCATCGCTCTTATGAGAAGAAAAATGGTGAGAGGGGAAAGGGAAGATTCAACCGACCGATACAAATTTAAGATATGGGCACTTGACAAAGTATTCTTTAATGACAGAAGTTTGCTCACAATGCCAAAAGGATGAAATAGCCAGTCTAATTAACTAAAAATGTTTTTGAAATGTCAAATGCATTATTTAAATGTGTGCTAAGGTGTTGAATGAGTATTCAGAAGTAATCAAAAGGAGTTTTGTTAGTTTTGATTTTGACATGTCAAATGGGTCAAAATAAGAACCAAAGGGTTCATATTCTTCAGTAAGTATTGGTATGTGATCAAATGAACTCAACATCATAGTAGACGTATTTGGAATTTGTTTAGATGTTTAAAGAATAAAACTGACCATATGGTTCTCGGTTATGCAATTTTGTACAAGATACACACTAATGAAAAGTTTGGCTCTAAGGAGTCAACAAACAGGAAAGAGGAATCTAGAAGTAGGAAAATTAGAACTTATGCAAATCGAGCTGAGTATACAAATTATAACTTTATGATCATAGAAAGTATCCTGATAAAACTGATATGATTATAACAATGCTTGCATATATGGGTGTTTATATGTAAGGTTAGTAATTGGTGAAAAATGTCTTGTTTAAATCATGTGTTGTATACATACAATAAAAGCCTTGTAAAATGGTGACTAGCTATTGAAATTATGGATTTCCAAATGGAGTTTCAAGGTATAAAATGGAGAAATAGAATATACGTACTTGTTTCATAAGGAGATCATAAAATTTCATAAGGTTTTGATGAGATCATAAAATCCCACAAGGTGTTCATTGTGAATGTATGGGTGGTAAAAAACGAGTGTTAAACCAAATAAATATTTTGACCCATTTTTGTTAAGAGTTGCATACAATATTTTAATAATAGTTATAAGCATTTGATTATAAATCTCAATAGATTGAAAGGCTGTATGACATTACATAGTTTGTATAACTATTGTCTATTGGTTTATAAAATATGATGGTATAGCATGTTTGTATTGTAGTTTGTATAGATACGAGTTAACGTCAATTCACGCGTTGCAGCGAGATGTTGAAATCGTTTTCAAACAGATTAGAAAACAAATTGATGGTCCTATAGCATTGGGTTGTTTTAAATGACCTGTGATGTCTCACTTCAACATACAAAAACACCTTTTCGTTTCTAGCTTCCATCTTATCGATGATTAAACGATTTCTCATAGGGGTACTAACCGGGTCGTGTCTGCGGATTGGCAGGTCCAACCCGACCCAAACCAAATAAATTCTAGATGACCCGAACACAACCCGAACCTGAAAACCGTATCATACATATGCCGCTGAGAAATCATTGACTGAGCAATCAATCGGGGTTCAACTTGATTCAAACAAATTGTTGAAGGTCTAGGTGGAAAAACATGGGTCAAATTTGGGTTCGGTCGAACAGTTTTTACCTAACCCTGCCAACACTTTTTAGTTTTAGGCCCAAGTCGACCCGAACACAACCCATATAGTTGGACGTGTTTATGGGTTCAACTCAAAACTGGCCTGGACCCGTTTAGTTTCAACTCAAGCCCGCGAATTTCAAGTTATCTTAGAAATTCACACCCCTAAATTATTTATTTGTCTTCTTTTGCATTATCCACTTTTATCTTTAGAAATTGTACATTAAAAATGATTTGTTTTTTTTTTTCATTTAGTATTAGAGAACGATTTATATATTTGCAATGGTACTACATACATCATCTTATATAGAAAAAGAGGATGCCGGCCAAGTTAGGCCCATTAGGTCAGATCACATTCAGGCCCAAGCCAAAGCTTAATACATATAATTTGAGTTACTTTTGTAGTGGAAAGTTCTTATACAAATAATTTTAACCTACTAAACATACAAATTGAAGGAAAAGTCAAAAAGAAAAGGTGACATTTTTGTAATTATCTATAACTATCAAAGTTACTCTACAAATGTATCTAAAAAACCTAAAAAAAACCTAACCCCCTCCCCCCATCCACCCAAGCTAAAATGCTAAAAACTAAACCCCAAGAAACCTAAAAAAAATAAAAAAAATAAAACACACAAAATAATTTTTTTTTAAATTTTGTTATAAAAAAATCGCTACTTTTACTAGCAAAAAAAAGAAAATTTTTTTTTTTACAAAACGTAGCGATTTTTTATAAAAAAATATTTTAAAAAAATTGTGTTTTTTTAAGTATTTTTGGTTGAGTTCACATTTGTATAGTAACTTTGATAGTTGGTGGTAATTACAAAAATACCACCTTGTTTTTTTTACTTTTCCTTTAATTTGTATGTTTAGTAGGTTAAGTTTATTTGTATTTGATCTTTTGCCTATTTTGTAAAAGGTGTGCATACATATTCTGGCATCCCAACTCACCGGGGTCGATCAGTACAACACATCATCAAAAGAAGATGGTAACTTTTTATTAACCTTTTTTTCTTATCTTTGTATCTTTATTAATAACTAACAACTTAAAATTTGTTGTAGGCCATGAAATTGGAATGTGATCCCACTAATACCGAGCTTTTTAAAATACTTGTAACACATTTGTGGAAACATTAAATTCATAGTAGTTAAGCTGTTATTTTTTTTATAAAATAATATATTTCCTTTTTGCTTTTGTGAATTGCAATAGACGTATGAGCTGTTGCATACCAAAAATATATATACCGCCATTGATTTCTGCACTCGTCCGGTTATTAACTTGTTTAAAAAACATATTATTTTTCCTAACATACATACACACATACAGGTTTAGGTTCCTGTAAAAAGGGTGAAGTTTGTGAGAAGTTTGAGAAATATTATGGAGACGACACGTGACATTATTTAATTTTATGGATTAACGGTAATAAGGTAATTAACTTTTAAAATCAATTTAATTATAAAATAGATTGTAACCGCTATAGGAGTTATTTTAGAAGATAATTCTTTTTTACGTATCAATAACTAATCATGGTGTTTTAACATCTTGAATGTTTTTTTGTTATTTTACAGATTTAAAATACCATACAGATTCCAAAACACCACGACTTGAATTATAATACAGTGATGGTGTTTTATCATCTGGAATGGTTGTATTGTTATTCAAGTCATGGTGTTTTAACACCATCTGGGGATGATTGTATTGCCATTCCAGATGTTAAAACACAGTAACTTGAATCACAATACAATGTTTCCTTCAAATGTTTGAACACCCTAACTTGAATCACAATAAAATGTTTCCAGATGTTTAAAACATCACGCCTCAAATCAAAATACAATTAAAACACCATTGTATGAACATAGACAAAACACCATGGACTAAAACATCTGATTGAAACGTAACTTTTTCTCTATAGAAGTATAGCAATACGATACTCATATTAAAGATAAAAAAACGCTTGTTATTATGGTTTTTTAAGTTACGCAAAAAAAGTTATTGATGTTTAAAAAAGATGGGGAAACTTGCATGTGCATGGAGGTTGATTGTAACAACCCTCAAAATTTTCTCGGTAACAAACCGTAATCAAAACCCCAAGTGCGCGTGATGAAACTTGTAATAATAAATCAGAAAACTTAGCAGTTAAGGAAACTTGGCGGTTGATGTACCAACCCTGACAAAAATATCCCGAATAAACTCATAAATGAAACTCGAACCATTTACGATCAAGAACCGAGTGTACGCGATAAGTATCGGCATGAAAAACGAGAATTAAACGCGATTGGGCAAAAAAACGGGGGAGGATACGTGTCACCACGACCCGACATATGTCAGACCTATGCTAGTGACGTGGTAGGCCTAGGCCAGGTTGACCGCCCTGGTGCCACACGGGAGATACCATGTCTCCTCTCGCGACGCGCGAGAGAGATCAACCTGGACTATATAAGGGCCAGGCCTGGGACAGATTCATTTGCTCATTTTCGATTAATGAAATTGATCTCTATATCCCTCGTCACTCTGTTTCTCTGTATTCGCGTGTATTAAACCCTAATCACTGAAACGACACCCTGTCTGATTGATCTGAAACCCTAGCAACGAAAAGCCGAAGTTCTGCCTGAATAAGGTGATACTTTATACGTAGCGGGTTTAGATCTTGTGATTATCTTTGAAGTTTGATTTGATTTCTTACACTAATACGTGTAACATTGCGTGTCTATCAAGAAACCAGGACTTAAACCCAAGAGGCTTAACAACCCTAAAATTCTACAATATGAATCATTATCTTTTATTAAATGTTTTCAAAACCCTAAATGTTTTCCAAATGTTACTTATATTACAGTGATTAAGTCTCTGTATTCTTACTTGAAAACTACTGTCAGTAAGTGTGGTTTTGTATACATTACTTAATAAGTTTTGCTACTTAGACAATGGGTTAGCCAAATAGTAATATGACCACAGTCACAGAAATTGTCAAGTGACAAATACTATTAAAGTGGCTTCTTTGCTATTGGACAATGTCCACCCCGAATTCCGGTGGGCCCGGAAGGGTAGGGTTTAAGCGTGACGATTCGATAACAGTATTACAATTGTTATGCAGTGGAGGTATTGGAGTAAAAAAATTTAGTTAAATAAAAGGCTTGAATATATATACAACTTTATACAAACGTTTAAGTACATTCCCACAGGCGGGATCAATATAAAAAGAGCTTTAGACATCATAGGCCTTAAGCTAGGAGTTGCAAATTCCAAAGCTTTTATCATAGCCGACCCGGATTCCCAGCCGAATATCAAGGTTCAGTATATGCAGTTCAATATTTTGAAAATACGTCAGCTTTCGCTGGTAAATACAATTAACCGACGTGTTTTGAAAATAGTTTTTCATAACGAGTTTTATAGGTAGAGAAAACCCGTAGGTAATCATTTAAAATTTCTTCGGATTTTATCTTGTCACCAGTTTTACAATACTTGTCATGTATTCGAGGACCATAAATCATAGCCGATCATTTTTAGTGCTATAATGATTAAGGTACACACCAAAGTTTAATAACGCGTCTTATAGTCAGTAGGCCTACCCCGACGCGTTATTTAGTATGGCCATGATAGTTTATGTCACACCCCCAAAATACCACATGCGGAAACCCCCGCAAGGCGTGTGACGTACCAGGATCCAAGCCACCAATCACATTGAACTCATAAATACAATTAAATAAAACTTTCATTTATAACGTAAAGTATTACAAATGTTACATATCATTTATTGAATACAACGGAAGCATAACTCGTCTGTTAAGTGTTTCGTAAACCATGTGTACATAAGCCATTAAGCTTGTATTGAGATTCCCATGTATCTCGGCCCATGACCACTCCAGCCTCCCAGACAGCAAGTTCCAAATGATATAAGCTTATAGACCTGCAAGCATGCAGACAAGTGTGTCAGACGACGCTGGTGAGTTCAAAGTTTTGTTAACGTGTTTAGATACCAGTTACCAGATTGAAGCGTTTCACAGATTCGATGTTTTGACTTGATTTGATTTGATTTGATGTTGTTATTAACTCGATTACCGCAACTGGCTAAAAGATATGAATGCCCAACCCCAATGCCTCTATCAAGGCATTGGTCAAGTGGTCAAGGTAATTAGTTCAACTAATAACCTCGAGTAGATGTAAGGGGTCTTACGTGATACAAGATGTGATTGCCCAACCCCAATGCCTCTATTAAGGCATTGGTCAAGTGGTCAAGGTAATTAGTTCACGCCCGTCCTTTTGGCACGGTGTGAGGGTGCCAATCCTAATAGCGCTATCAACTAATAACCTCGTTGCCTTACCGGCAACTATCGGTAGATGTAGGGGGTCTTATATGATAGAAACTGAGTAATAACCAACATCCCAATAACCTGCCGTTCCTTCCCAGAACGTTACCCGATATCCCTCCCTGGGATGCATGCTTGGAAAAGAGCAGTGAACTCACCTGAGATTGCTCGGTATGTTTTATTACTTTGTTTCACGTTGATCAACCATATCCTAGTATAGTTACCAATAACAGTCAGTTTCATGTGCACATAGAACATGTATTCTCTACACATACTACACTTGTAGCGTACACAGTTTACACATATCGTTATTCTTGATCACCATTCATATTATTCAGATTTAATAACATGGCAATCTCTTAATCAAGATAACCGTCCATCGATTATCAAATGCTAAACCACAACATGGTATATCCTAACCATCCCAACTAACCAACCCAATCATCATAGCAGATTCTCAATTGAATTATCATATATAAAAGTTGTCAAAACATGACATACATGTAGGCCAAGTTCATTGATCATAACTTAGCTAATTCTTATTCACATAAACTATCAAGTCGCTAGTTATCGTTGATCGGATTAAACAACACATATTGCATACAAATCTGTTAATCAAGTTCACACTTAAACAAGAACAAACAATTAAGAAATAACACAAGTACGAAATTACAAATATGTTAATGACCAAATATCATGATAAACATGAGAGATAATTGAGGTGTGTGCTAGCAAGCTTAATTAATTAAGGTTCATGCTTGCTAGCTTGTTTATAACATTTGCTATCATCGAGACATAGGAAAAATTATGAAAGATTAATGAGGTGTGTGCTAGCAAGCTTAACTAATTAAGATGTATGCTTGCTAGCTTGTTAACAACTCAAACTCCAACATTCTGTTATTGTACCAGCATTCACATGCATCACCATGTGGCCTCATCATCATTACTAAACAATAGTACCCTTCACCACCTCCTAGCTATAAAACCCCCTAAGAACCGACTTATCATCATCCAATGCAATCATGCATTACTAAACAATAACCCTAGTCATTATACCCACGCTATTCAGTTCACACCTGTTTTAGCACAAACAAGAATCCTAGTTCACATGAATATCACAGCCGCAACTATCATTTAATTGATAACTCATCAATCCTACTTCTAATAGTTTCAGGCATGCATGGTTCTTATAGTATGTGCGACTCAAAACAATCCAAACATCAACAAGGTAGTTCTCAAACATAATCAACACATAAATATATGCATGAATAAAACCGAGATGCTTTACTAACCAGATGATGTATCAAACCAAGCACAAAAGATGAGCTCTAAGGGAAAAGGGATTTCCAAGAGGGAGGGGGGCTGATCGTTGATGAGACTATGGTTCTGTTTGTTTTTTCTGTAGGAAAAGGTCTGCAGTCTGCGGACCACATCTGCAGGCATCTGCAGGTAGGGCTGTAAACGAACTGAACGTTCAACGAAAAGTTCACGAACCGTTCGGCGGGAAGTTCGTTCGTGTTCGTTCGTTTAGCTTAGCGGACGAACATGAACAAAAATTTTCGTCCGATAAGCTTAGCGGACGAACATGAACAAAGGTCTCGTTCGTTCATTTATGTTCGTGAACGTTCGATAATGTGTCCGCGAACGTTCGTTTGATTACGTTCGTTTATGTTCGTTCGTTTACGTTCGTCCATGTTTGTTTGTTTATATTATTCATTAAACAATAATTTTTTTTATATATTCTATTTAAATTATATTATCTTTTCTTTTTATATTTGTCATATTCATATATATGTATTAAAAGACAATAATTTTTTTTTATATATTCTATTTAAATTATATTATCTTTTCTTTTTATATTTGTCATATTCATATATATGTATTAAAAGACAATATATAATATATAATTACATTAATATTTGTTTGTTTTGTGTTCATGAACCGTTCGTTTATGTTCATAAACTGTTCATTTATGTTCATGAACAATTCGTTTGTTAACGTCCGTGAACTAGTTCGTTTGTGTCCGTTAAGGATCTTAACGAACGAACACAAACGGACATGAACAAATTCATATCCTTAATGAACGAACACGAACAAGAAAACTCGTTCGGTCCTCTGTCCGCGAACCGTCCGTTTGTCCGGTAAAACCTTAGCGGACGAACATGAACATAGTCCCGTCCGGTCCGGTCCGGTCCGTTTACACCCCTATCTGCAGGAGAAGAGGTGGACCAAAGGTCTGCAGTCTGCAAGAAGAAGAGGGTTTGTTTTTTTTTATACATAAACCTCTTCACACACATTACACACACAACACACACCAGACATCTCTCTGCTTTCACTTCACCACCGCCACCACTTCACCACCGCCACCACTTCACCACCGTCACCACTGCACCACAGCCACCACCGTCACCACAGATCGATGATGATGATGATGCAGATCGACCACCGCCATCAAAACCCACCACCACCGCCGCCCCTTCTCTCTCTACGATCTCTCTCTCTCTCTCTTCGTTCCAGATGTCGATGATGATGATGATGAGGGTTTTCGATTTAGGGTTTTTCCACAGATCGATGTTGATGATGATGAGGGTTGTCGATTTGGGGGTTTTGTTTGTGATGTTGATGATGATGTCGGAGGTGGTGGCGGAGTGGAGGTGGAGCAGAGGTGGTGGCGGAGTGGAGGTGGAGGTGGAGCATATTTGGGGGTTTTGTTTGTGATGTCGATTTGGGGCTGGAGCAGCGGAGGTGGTGGTGGAGATGGTGGCGGAGGTGGAGATGGTGGTGGCAGAGGAGATTGGAGGTGGAGATGGAGATGGTGGCGGAGGTGGAGATGGTGGTGGCAGATTTGGAGGTGAAGAGGTCTGCGTGGTGAAGAGGTTCCAAGAAGACTTGGGTCCATGTCTGCTCCAAGAAGAGGTCTCGCAGACCTTTTTTAATGAAAGGTCTGCGAGAAAACAAACAAGCTGCAGACATCAAACGTCTGCGCGCGTCTGCGTCGCGCAGACATAAGTGGCCAGAAGTACTTATGGCCAAAAAACAAACAACACCTATGAGAGTGAGATGCACTAGGGTTTCCCTTTTTTTTTTTTAACTATATGTAATACACGTATTCCCTGAACTCCTGTTCTACAATTAAGAAAAACCCATAAAAGGGTATGTATTGCGGGCTGGACATAATAGTGGGCCGAGACTTGAGATAATTATATAACCCACTAAAATTATCCACTAAATTATACCAACCCAATTTAACAACTTAGGGGTCATCATATATCAGCTATGATATTGCTAAGCATGTTCCAAGTATTCATTTATCATAACAAATTCACTTTATCATATAACGGACATTATGAATGCATATTATAACTCATCCCTAATTTAGATTAACGAAATAAAAATCATCACACAATCTTTCACATACTAAGCATCACGTGAGTCACCATTATAAACTAATCATCATACAATTTCGAATATGGCAATCAGTACAATTTGTTAGTGAATTACTGCTATTGGACCGATTAATAAGTTGATAATAGTGGGCCGAGTGGTTTATAGGTAAGGTGATAATAGAAAGGGGGTGGGGTGCAACTTAAGGGGGTGTGTGTGTGGCCCAAGTCTTCATGCGGCCCAGACACACGTGTGGCCCAAACACAATAATTATACCCTTAGAGTAGCCCAACTACACACTCGGTCAAACACAACTACGTTTACGTATAACAAGTTTGACACAATCAAGAACATGAACGAAGAATAAGAAATCAAAATTACGAGATTACACAACACTAACCTTGAAAGTTCGGGTTGTCACAGTTTATGAGTCGGGACGTCCGGACACGGTACCATTAAACCCCAATTGTTTCAGTTTTCAAGTAATACGGATTAAACCAAGTAATTATATTTATAAGCAATCACAGGGATCATTTATATAATACCTGCTCCAAGTGGCATATTTACCAAATCCCAAGTTTTAAAATAAAATAAGTTAAGAGTATTTATCTTTTGCGAGCTTCCAACCGATAGCGGTTTTAGTTTAGCAAAAGCCGCAAGTCTAAGTATTATTAACCCAAGTCCGATTATCTGGGGGGTTCTGTAGTCCGGAATGAACAGAATTATTTATTCGTTAGAATGTCTACGTGTCATAGGTAAGTTCCTTAGACTTGACCCATTAACTTAGGAATAGGTTTGTTTTCGCTAGATTAAGCGTAAACCAGAATAAATGTTGTTTATGCCTATCCGAGTGCAAGGACTCTTTAGATAAATTTCAATTAACCAATCATTTTGTTTTGAAGTATATAGACCCGTTGCACCAAATTTCTACGAACTAGGTTCGTATAACTAGTTGTGCGCGTATAAGCGGGTTCAGGAGGTCGGTTGGGTGTATGACAAGTCCGAGGTATCAAAACATATTTTATAACATTATACATTCTATTTGAAAGTCAGAATATATATATATATATATATATATATATATATATATAGGGAGGGGCTCATGCGAGAACCACCCTTATTGTGAGAACCAATGTGAACACAACCTAAAATAGCTAAAAAAACCTAACCCCCACCCCCCCCCCCCAAAAAAAAAAACCTAAACCCCCCACCCCCCCCCCCCCCAAGCTAAAATGCTAAAAACTAAACCACCAAAAAACCTAAAAAAAATCCAAAAAAAATCCAAAATTTTTTTTTTGATTTTTTTAATATTTTTTAGGTTAAAATCGCTACTTTTCGAAGCCAAAATTTTTTTTTTTATTTTAAAAAAAAAAAATTAAAAAAAATTTTTTTTTTTTTTTTTTTGGTTCGAAAAGTAGCGATTTTAACCTAAAAAATATTAAAAAAATCAAAAAAAAAAATTTTGTGTGATTTTTAGCTATTTTTAGGCATTTTTGGTGTGTTCACATTGGTTCTCGCGGTTCTCACAATAAGAGGTGGTTCTCGCATGATCTTCTCCCTATATATATATATATATATGGGCAGGGATAGTGTACATTAATTCAGAAGTGTGAGAAGTGTATTATAACACTATATATAACACTATATAACACCATATAAACACCGTATAACACTATGTAACACCATATAACACTATATAACACTATATAATAATATATAAGACTATACATCTATCATAGAAATGCTATCAGACAAAATATAGTGTTATATTTGTTATATAGTGTTACATAGTGTTATATGGTGTTACATAGTATTATACGGTCTTTATATGGTGTTATATAGTGTTATATATAGTGTTATAATACACTCTCACACTTCTGGATTAATGTACAGGATCCTCTACCATATATATATATATATATATATATATATAGGGGAAGGTTAAAATGAGAACCACCTCGAGTTGTAAGAACCAGCGAGAACCACCCCCGCGGGGGGCCGTTGACCACGATTTTTTTTTACAACTAGATGTGTATATTTTAACACCCTACGTAAAGTTTGGGTTTAAACGGCGCGCCCGAGGGGGTAGTTTTTTACGCCCAAAGTTTGGGTTTTTTTATTTTTTTTTTAATTTTTCTTTTTTTTTTAACCAAACTTTGGGCGTAAAAAACTACCCCCTCGGGCGCGCCGTTTAAACCCAAACTTTACGTAGGGTGTTAAAATATACACATCTGGTTGTAAAAAAAAATCGTGGTCAACGGCCCCCCGCGGGGGTGGTTCTCGCTGGTTCTTACAACTCGAGGTGGTTCTCATTTTAACTTATTCCTATATATATATATATATATATATATATGGTAGAGGATCCGTTAGGAACCACCCTTTGTTGCGAGAACCGCGAGAACAAATGTGAAAACAACAAAAAATATCTAAAAATGGCTAAAAAACACACAATTTTTTTAATATTTTTTAAATTAAAATTGCTATATTTTTTTAATATTTAAAAAAAAATTGGCTACTAAAAGTAGTGATTTTTTCATAAAAAATAATAAAAAAATTGTGTGTTTTTTAGATTTTTTTAGGTTTTTTGGGGGTTTAGTTTTTAACATTTTAGCTTGTGTGGGGGGGGGGGGGGGGGGGTTTAGTTTTTTTTTTTTGGGGGGGGGGGGGGGGTTAGGTTGTTTTAGGTTTTTTTGACGTGTTCACATTGGTTCTCATGGTTCTCACAATAAAGGTGGTTCTCAAATGAACCTTACCCTATATATATGTATGTATGTATATATATATATATATATATATATAGGGTCTGGATTTGGGGAAAACGGTAGAAAGTGTGAGAACGGTGAGAACGCTTATGGATCGTCTGATTAAAACAATCTATGGACTAGATTGGCGCGGTGGCGTTTTCGTAAATAACATCAATTTTATTACGTGGACGCGCCTCATTAAGGGTAAAAGCGTCTTTACACCTCTATACCAAAACGCCACATTGATGAATAAAACGCCATTACGGACCAAATCACATCGCTATATAAACAAAAAACATCCAAGACATAAAAACACATCCCCCAGAACCTGAAACGCCATATTTTCTACTATATACCATTCAACTTACAAACGCCAAAATCCCCAAAACATCAAACACAACTACTCAAAACACGCCATATTTTCTTCTATATACCATTCATCTTAGAAAACGCCAAAACACTCAAAACATCAAAAGATTCCAAAAGATCGACGGTTCTTTCAGATACACTATTTCCTAAGTAAACGCCAAAAATGCCAAATATCGTTTCTTGTATATTCAAAATATTGTTCTACGCCAAAGTTTCGGATAATGCATTCTTCCCTGAGGTGCTGTGACTCAAATAACATTTTGCCGCATGAGATGGACAAATCATAAATAAAAAGATGCTGGGGTCAGACTTATGTCATTTTCTGTGTTTTGTTCTTGATGAATATTTTAATGGCATGAAAAGAAGAATGACACTAATGAGTTGTTTGAATATACATATTCAAAAAAAAAAAAAAAAAACTCATGTCATTTTGTCTTTCCAAACGGCCACAAAAACACAAGCATGGCTAAGCCAAACCACCAGCGAACATGATTCAAAGAAGAAAGAGACTGATGACAGTGAAGATTTGGAAGATGAATTGTTTTTATTTTTATTTTTTTTAATTTTCTTTTTTTGTTGTTTGCTATGTATTTTTCAACTTAGAATAAAAAATGTCATAATGCATATGAAAACGCCATAAATGGAGTAAAAACGCCAAAAACTCCCAAACTATAATGAAAGTAATTTGCAAAAGTATTAATTAATAAAAGCTAAAAATGAAAAAAAAAAACGTCAAAAACTACTTAAACCCATTCAAAAACGCCAAACCTGGGAGATGCAAAGTCTATGACCCTAAAAACTCATAAAAAGCTGAACAAAAAAAACAGTAAAAATACACAGTAAACTGAAAAGACGGCTACTTTATTAATATCATTTATTATAAATAAAATCCCGCCTAAACTACGCGCAAAAAACATCCTATAAAGAGAGACTTCTCTGCGCAAACAACTTATCACGGAACCAGAAACAAACGCCATATTCCCTAGAAACCATTCACTTTAAAAACGCCACAAAATAATACTTAAAAAAAGCCACGGATGCAGAACCTCGTTTCTGCTATATTGAGTATAGATCTGAATGAAGTTTCACTGAATGGATTCTTCTCTGAGTTGGTATATCTATAATTTTTTGCTGAATGAGATGGACAAATATTCAAGATAAAGAGACTGATGACATTGATATGACATCATGTCACTTTGTTCTTGATGGATATATGGATGGCATGAATGGATCAATACATTAGAGCAGGCGTTGGTCTTCAACATGTCATCAAACAAGTATATATCCACCCACCATAAAGGATGCCACAAAAAATAAGCATTTTCTAAAGACGGCCGTTATGTAGGAAAATAAGGATCTACATAAGGCATTCAAAAACAGGTTCAAAACGCCAAAAAGGTTAAAGTAGAAGAGGCTGATGACAGTGAAGATTTGAATGAGAAATTAGATTATAATTTTTAATTTTTTTTTCATTTTCCATTGTTTGTTATGTAATTCTTTGTTGTTTGACATCTAATTCTCTGCTATTTTAAAAAAAATTGAGTATAAAACGCCAAAAACTACAAACACCAAAACGCCTGATAGTTTGAAAACTGTGAGAACGAATGCTAGCAAAGTACGAGGTTGCTATATAAAACGCCAAAAACGCAAACAAAGTATTACTGAAAAAATCAACACTAATTGATAGATGAAAATTGAAAAGAAACAATAAAATAAAGAGAAGGTATCATTTATTGCCAAAATATTATAGTTATATTAATGCAACTACATGGAAAATTGAAATATATTTATCTTTCAAAGTGCCATAATTGTCTGTCACATTATAGGCCTGTATCCTAAATGGCAAAACACTTGATATAATAAAATCAAGAAAATTACTGATTTTTTTTTACATTAAAAGTCTGCATCCTGATCTAAAAAACAATAAAAACGCCAAAACAATACTTAAAAGGCCAAAATATTTAATATGATTCTGATCTAAAAACAATAAAAACGCCGCGTATTTATTAAACGCCAAAAAAATGGAAATATGAAGGGACACGCGTTAATAAAAAAGAAATATGAAAGGACAAAAAAGCCCCTCCGCCTTTCTCTAAGCGGCGTGACACGTGTTAGGCCAAGAAGCGTTCTCACACTTTTGAGCGTTTTCTCCTGATCCCGTTTCTATATATATATATATACAAGACTTGTCATTTGACCTATCAAATGACATGACCAAGATGTATAACTTCAGAGGGTTATACTCTATATTAATATGGTCATAATGTAGGGTTTAAACAGGTTCTAACGTTGACCAAACAAGTCGGAATCAAAAGTCAAAGCAAAAGTCAAATTGCTTGACTTTTGACATAGAATGAGGTGCTAAACTGAATTTAACGAGTTGGGCATGCTAAAATAGGTTTATATAAGTTATACATTCTGTTTTAGTGTCAAAATAAGTGAGCCATAAGCTTAAGAGTTCACTTATACAATTTATGCAATTCGTTGCATCTTTGACTTTTAAAGTAGCATGCCTTACCCCTCAATTCAACTAGTAAACATGATTGTCGGAGGGTATGATCGTAGAGGAATCATACCGTCATTATTACGATCACGTAGGAAAGTTCGATTCGAACTTTGACTTGATCATAATGGTCAAAACTGAAAGTCAAACGAAAAGTCAAATTGTTTGACTTTCACTTAAATTCTAACTAATTAAATGAAATTGAAAAAAGGATAAGACATATAAGACATACTAGGACTGAGGAACAACAAAGAATACTTAGGAGCAACTCTAAATCTCCAGAGAAGCTCCAAAGAACAGATTTATAGTGAGAGTGATGGTGTGAGTGAAGTGTTCAACATGAACATCTATTTATAGTGCTCAAGAAGTCATCAAATCAAGCCAAGTGTCCACCCAGGTGTTAAGGACATGCTTAGTGTCACCCCAGGTGTTCAAAGGAGAAGAATGGTGGCAAAAATCACGACTTAGTGGCATGGAATGCAGCTGAGAATGACAGCTGTGAAGAAGCTGCCACTGGGCACCTCTTACGGACCATAAGAGGTGGGTTACAGTCTGTAAGGGGTTTTTAAACCGCCTTACTGGTTTTGAACTACTTACGATCCGCAAGGGACATTCAGAAGCTGAATTTTGAGATTTTTAATGTTTAGTCCTTGGACTTGTTTCCTTTCCCATTTTGACGTATTTGGTCCCTCTCCTTCCATATAGTCAGGATTATTTTGGAGATTCTAGACATGTGTCGATTGATATATATTCAGTGTGGGTCCATCTCCTTCCACATAGTCGGTGTTAATTGGTGAGTCAAGAAACGTGTCGTCACATAGTTGGAGGAAAATTTTCGCGGTGTTACAGACAATGAGATAGCCAATAGTAATTTTGTAAGATATAAAAAAATGTAAAAAACCTTAATGTTGTAATTATAAGAAGGTGTCTTTTTATACAATTGAGTGAACTCACCAGTATTTTCTTTTGATCAAATATTTTTAAAACGTGTTTCAGGTAATTTACTGTGAAGGGAAGGAAAAGTGCTACTAGACAATCAAGCTTAAATAAGTGGCTATGTAATCTGAATAAAACGTGTGTTGCAATTAAGGGTTTATCCCTGTGAAAAATCCTTTATCTAAATATGAGTTTTATTCCACAGTTTATGAAATGAAAATTTCGGTGTTTGAAAACTCTGATATTTTCCTGACACTCGGTTCTAATGAAATTTCCGCTGTGATACTTTTCATAAACACCGGTTACCACTTGTGCTGTTCACGACTCCCGCCCAAGGTAGGATCGGAGGTCGTGACGAAAGTCAAAAGATGGTATCAGACCCACTGATTTAAGCAAATTAAGTGTTATGATAATACATATAGTAAAAAAATAGGAAAACCTCATAAGTTCATTTTTTAAACTCACTTCAAGTCATGATGATTAATCAAGAAATCTTCGGGTAAATAGTCTCCAATTGCTATATATTTGTTTGCAGTGTTTGTTATACTTGGATTTATTAGATCAATAGGCTTTCTAATACCATAAAGAAAATCTATAAATTATTGTGTATTGATTCTACAAGTATCTAACCCACAGGGAGAATAATAAACCCAAGAAGATGTGAAAGAAACAAACGAATATTAATTTGTATATAGATTTCGTATATATAAGTGAAAGAAAAACAATTAGAAAAACTGTATTTTGAAAAAAATGGAAAATACACATAACAAATATTAGGTGTATAAAAAAATAAACTTCCCATTTAAATTTTCACATTAATATCCCGCGCCTCTCATTTCAAATTCAGACAGTCCGCCCCCAATCCACTCCTCAAACAAAACCCTCAACACATTTTCAAACACAAACACAAAACACACGAACACAAAAACACAACCACAAACACAGATGTCTTCTTCTAGATCATCTTCTCGTTACAGCAACCGATCTTCAACCCAATCCGATCCATCCTCATCCGCCGATCTAACCCAAACCAAAACCCGAGGTGATGTGTCGTCGTACGCGCTTGCTAGATCCAAATCAACCAAGAACAACGACCAGAACCTGAGTGCAATGGTCAAGAAGTTCATGGAGAAGAGGTCCACAAAGCCCAAGACACGAGAATTTGTGGTGGCAGCTGATGTTATTGCTGATGATTTCCGGAAGAAGGCGGGTATCCGAGGCGGGACGACGGGGTTTGGTGGGTTGCATAAGAAGCTGTTTGGGAGTAAGGGGAAAAGCGATGAAAAAAAGGCGTTGGCGTTGTCGGATGTGAAGCCAAATGCCAGGACTTTGGCTATGGTGTTGAGGAGTGAGAGGGAGCTTTTGAGTCAGAATAAGGATAAGGAGACGGAGATTATGGAGCTCAAGTTGTTGCTCGAGGAGAAAAACCGAGAGGTAGTTAAACGCTTCGCTATGTGTTGTTTTATTTAAAGTAACAATAAGATTTGAATTATATGTGTTTTGTTTAATTGAAGATCTGAATTATTTGAAAATTGTTATAGGAAAATGTAAAATGGTATAAAAAGATGATACATTATATTAGATTTAATCAGGTTTGTTCAATGTTCATATATGGGTCATGGGCCAATTTTTGGGTTGATTAAAATTAGGGTCGGGTTATGTTTAGTGTTTTGATGATTGTTTTATTTGGTATTGTGTGGATGGGATTAGATATTGCAGTGATTAAGTTTCGGGTTTTATTATAAATAGGAGTATTAATGTGTTTTTTGAATAATAAGAGGAGTTGATCAATTGTTGGTGTGTGTTCTTGCTGTCTTTTGGGACTGATTTCCGATACATTTAATTGGATTGTTTGTCTGATTTCTTTGAGATTAACTCTCAACCTATATAGTTAATATCGCGATATATTGGTTATTGGTCCCCTGGTGAGATATCAGTCAGAACTACTGTTGGCGATATTGACCGATATTTGACTGATATATCACCGATTTTTCCGATACCAATACCTTTCTTCTTAGTTCTAGCATTTGTCTTTCTTCTTATTGTTGCTATTAATGTTTAAGTGTTAATTGTTGATTATTTGTGTTAAATGTTAGTGTTTTAAGTCTTAATGAGTTCCTACTTGCTACAATTGTTAGTGTTTTGCAAATTGCAAAAGGTTAATTTGTTAATGATAGGAAAGTATACCGAATTGTTAGTGTTAAATTGCTATATATATAAATTCAGCATGATATTAAATACCGATATCTCAAATATCGGTCCTTGACCAATATCCCACAAGTTCTACTTAGCCTCTTCTCGTTCTTAGATCACTAGCATTTTTCCTTTATACTTGTTGCTCATTCGAATTTAAGTTCAATACCTTTTTTTTGTTAAATATCTTAGCATTAAATTTGTCCCTGCCACATCCATATATACTATAAGTTCATTATGTTGCTTCCTTCTGTATTGAAAATTACATTGTAGGAAACCATAGTATTTGGGTTTCCAAATAAACCATTCGTTACCAATCTGTTATTTGCATAACAGATCTGTTATTATTCAAATGGTATGCATCATATCGAACGTTTTCATTTTCTTTTTGTTTTGCTCCTTGCTTTGCAAAACACATAAACCTTTATGCACAAGCTCTACAAAAGGAACTGATTTTTTCAAACAAAATAGGCTTTTTGATCTTCTTACAAGTAAACAAACATATCTCATCTCATTAACAGATCTCTTAATACATACAGTTTAGATAGAAGATTCCTACAAAATCACACTTTAGTCAATGAACAAGCTAAGCACCTTTTGTTTTATTTTAATAAAAAAATATATTTTTTTTTTTGAAAATTAAGGGAGCCAAATAGGAAACAATAATAAGATGGTATGAAAGATGTTGTAGTTGGCTTAATTCACCACCCTGCTTCAGCTGATACCTTAAACTTATTGTTTCTCTTATTTGAATAACAGAAAAAGTTCTATACAATGGTATGTTAATGATAAAGCTACGGTAGTATTAAAATTACATGATGTGCAGGTTGATAAGCTGAAGGATCTGTGCTTGAAACAAAGGGAAGAAATAAAAGCGTTGAAGAATGCAATTCTGTTCCCAGATGTTATGCTGCAACCGAAGCAGGAGGCTGACTCTCAAGTAACACTAAAACAGGCAAAACAAATCATCCCGTCTTTACAAAGGCAGGTCACGTCTCTCACCGGTCAACTTCACAGCCTTGCTCAGGATCTAGCAGAGGTCAGTCAGTCATTTTCATATCATAGTTGTCGCTATAGCGAATAGCGTATAGGTCGAAGGTCGCTACAGGGTATGTAGCCATAGATAGCGGGATTTTAGTTATTTTTTTATTTTTTCAAATATAAATAGCGATTGAGTATAGCTATAAAATAGCTGGATTTTAGGCTTTTGTCAAGTATACATGTAAAATAGCGTGTATACCAGGGTATTTTGATATAATATACATGTAGGATTTTTAAAATTTTTTTTCTAGTGTATCGCTATTTATAAAATAGCGTCCGCTATTTATCGCTATTCGCTATGTAGCATATCGGTACCTTATCGCTATTTGTCGCTATTCGCCATTAACAACTATGATTCATATTAATTCATTTCAACTTCATATTAGTACTTGTGTTCGGTTGCTGACACTACACAAATTTTTTATTTAAAATCTTTTATACATGTGCTTATCGTTCTCTCTGTCAAAAGATAATGGCTATTGTCCATTTGTTGGCATATCAATTACAAATAGCATATGCAATAATCTGTTTCTTTTTTCATGAATGTGTTGGTGATAGGTGAAAGCCGACAAGTATTCGGTCATGGGATGCTACGATAATGACAGCCTTGTGAGCTCTCCAAGAACACCAACACACGAGCAAGAAGAAGCAACCAATTCTCTGGTAAGCATATCGAAATGCTGTATATAACATGTTCCCACCGTTGTCAATAGTGGTAATAGCGACTAATATAGTGTGGGTTGTAGTGGTGTGACATTATGACGCTATTTGATGGTTAGCGACTAAATAGCGGGGGAAATAGTGGATTTTTAGTTTTTTTTTGTTTTAATATAAATGGCGACATTTTTAAGTTTTTTTATTTCACGTAAACAGACGACGGTTCACGTACTCACGTCTTCGTTTGTGTCTGTGTCGCTAAACACACAACTAATGTTTATTTATTGATTATAATTGCTACTATAGTTGAATGCTTAAATGTGAACTATTTCTTAAATTTTCTACTACTTTATCACTAAACATGAAATAACAGGCGCTTTTTGTCACTATCACTACGTAGCACATAGGTAGCTTGTCGCTATTTACCACTATTCTATCGACAACTATGCATGTTTCAAATAATTAACTTGTACACCATACTTGACACTTGTATGTATGTTATGATTCAGGAGTTGAGCTACACCACACCAGGCAGTCCGGATGACATGTTTCTAAACGATTTGAATCCTTGTTTAACACCGTATGCCATATCCAAGTCGAAGTCTAAGGTAAGCAACTTAAACAATTTCTTTCTTTCTTTGCAATCTCTTCAAGTTTTTGACATTCGAGAATGCAGGAGTTTGAAAACTATTTATCATCGGCATACAATAATAATAACACTACAAGGGGTCATGAGATTGGGTTCGCGTCTCATGGTGGTAGAAAGCTGTCAAAAAGTTCGACTCGTGAGCAACATGTCAACTCTGCCAAGAACTTAAGTCGCAGATCAGATGAAAATAATAAGTACGCCTATCGTGGATGGTAAGCGGTCTGTTGATGGAATGCCAATCACCTTTCTACTTGTGATTTGTTTCATAAGTTACTCTACAAAATAAACTTGTTCTTCTGCCGTCGTACATTGTTGTCATGAACAATTTTTTTGTACAATTATAAGTGTTGTGCTTATAAGTGATATATTTGTTGTTGTGATATTCACACCCATGGTTAATTTTCATCTCAATCCAAATAAAAATCACCACCTCATCTTGTTTACTTGTTTTTGTATTATTTCACAATCAAAAGCTCTATTACAAACTTTGTTATCACACATAAGTGACAACCTAAATTAGTGTCCCAAACCGTCCGAAAAAGGGGTGGGTTTGGGGCTCTACCAAGCTTTATTTCCAGCGTACAAACGAAAGAGGCTAAATGCGGATATAGCAGAGACAATGATCATGCTTGCACAAGCCAACACCGAACTCGCTATCCCTTCTCCAACTTGGGTGCAGAATTTCCCATACATATCGCATACTTTCATCCATTCGACTTGTGGTTCCCCTAATTTTGCGAATGCTGCTGATTGTGCTGCCGCTCCTATCGCCGCTACGATCATATACGCCATAACCTGCAAGTTACATCTTCATCTCAATTAAACAAAATCTTCAAATGAAAATGGCAGATTCTATTCCTAGGATATGTATGTTCCAAACTATATGTGCATATATAAATTTAAAGAGTAGGATACGACAACCTAGTAGGATGCACAGATGAGTAGTATTTAGTATTTAAGGACCAGAGAAATAAATGACAACATAAGAGAGTGGGCACATGAAAAATCAAACATAGAGATAGAGATAGATTCTAGGCAGGGATAGAATTTATTATTTTCTTTTTGAACAAAAACTAATAATAATAAATAGAATGACCAGTAATATTTATTTATTTTTATTTAAAATTCACTTTCACCCCTTAAATTTAATAATAAAATATTATAATATATTAAATAAAAAATAATAAAAAACTATATATTATTTTAAAAATAAAGTTACTATTCATCGTAACCTGTTATCCTAAATATAAATATAAATTACGGATATAACCCATTTAAATTTTACTGATTTGGTTTTTCTTTGTAATAAAACTGAATACATATTTGTTTTTTTTCCTTAATGTTTCTGTATAAATTTTGTTGAAAGCGGCGTTGCGTTCAAAATAGAGTCTTTTTTAGCATCATAGGCTATATCGAGTCTTCGTGTCATACCGGTATCAATACTCGGTTTTCAATCTATGTAAAACATATGTCGATAGACATTGGCGGATCTAGAAAAAATGTAAAGGGGCAACGTTGCAAAAACTTTTTTTCTAAAGGGGCAACGAAATCGAAAAAACGCAATTTTTTTTTTAAATTTACACTACCGCCGGAGCGTTAAGGGGCAACGGGGGTTACCCCTTATTACACTCTATATCCGCCCCTGTGATAGACGCTGTCGTTTTGAGCATATCACGACTTTATGTTTCTTGGTTTTCGCTTTCAACTACAACACAAAATGCCGATCCTCTAACAAACCGAACCAATACCGACTGAATTCCCGTCACACAACACGGGAACACCTAAGTTTCATATATTATGAAACATTTTCTAATATATGTATTTTTAAATTTTATTGGAACTCTAAATACACAAAGCACGGACAGCAAGACCATACATCATCCACCACTTGAACCTCCAATTACAACCACTAACTTGTTCTTTTTTTTTAAAGTCCAACAAACTCAATCCCGAGCACTTTTTGGGCATCCACTGGACAAACGGAGTACTCCGAGAGTAACCCGAGTCCACCACCAATTCCGGGGAAAACCCGGTAACCTACCCGCCCGTAGGCACGACAGTGAAATTACCGGTAAAACCCGTTTGGCTCAAGGATCCAACCCAGGTTTCCCTGGGTCTCCTATCATTGCCCACCAGTGTCTTACTCTGCACCAAGTGGGAGTTGAACCTGCATCTCTCAAAGGGAAATACAAGCCCTCCACCACTTGATCTAGAGATCATTGGCCCACTAACTTGTTCTTAAAACAAAATTACTCAATAAAAACATATTTAATTGATTGATTAATAATTTTGAGATATGAAATACCTGATCAGCAGAGAAAATAAGCCAAGCCAAAGGCTTATTAAACAACACACTTCCTCTAACCATACCCACCACACACCTAAACGTCTGCACCAGCGAATAAGCTGCAGCAACCCCATTAACCACCACCAACATCACCAACGATTTCATGTCCGTAAACTTGGCTTTTTTCCGGATCGTAAAGATCACTTTAACCTGCGTATCCGTGGCCACGAGAAGCGTGGCCACAAGTGCGAGACCGCAAACTGCGGTCCGCAATATTAACTCGGCTAGCCTCACCTTTCGATCAATTGCTTTGGAGTCATTTTTAGACCCAGCAGCATACTTCCCTGGGCTTACACCAACACCAAAATAACTCATGGTTATGTGCACAACAAGACCCAGTTATCTTTGCTACGGTTTTTATACACACAAGCTAGTGGTCTTGCACGCACTAACCCATGCCATCATTTAAATAGCCAACTCACCTAACACCGTTTCCTATTACTATACTATATTATTTTATTTATTGTTTATTGCCTTTTCGTCAATAGTTTTATTTAATTTTATAGAGTTAAATGCTTGGTTGGTCCCTGTGGTTTGCAAAAATTTCAGACTTGGTCCTAGTGGTTTACTAATTACACGCGTGGTCCCCAAACTTGTCAAAAATGCACTCGGTTGGTCCCCAGCTCTAACCTCAGTTAAATTTCTCAGTTAAATTTCTCAGTTAACTATATGTGAAATGACTATATTACCCTTCGATTTACAAAACAATTTAAAAACTTCAAACAGAGGGCCTGCCTACCCCCATCATCATCATCATCATCTGCAGCTGTAACTTCACCATTTTGATTCTTTGATGATATAAACTACAGATTAACAACCAAAATCAATCTTGAATCGTAAAGGGTATCAAACAAATTTAATTTAATCTTCCAATAACACCAAATCAAGACCGATTAACATGTGGATATGAAAATAAACCTTCGATTTAAGACTACGAAGTTGAACTTGTGTAAACTGGCTTTGAAGCCAATGATCAGACACAAGAACTCCTTCGAATTTAGACATCCCTGAACTTCCTTCTACAAGAATTTAATCAGAAAATAAAATCAAGAAAATCTACAAAACCCATTTGGATAAATGCAAATCAAGATAGGATTAACAATCAAGAACTCAATCAAAACAAAACCCATCAATTAGAACACAAGATTAAACCAATACGTACCCACACCATCATCATCTTCATCAGCCAGAGCCAAAACAATATCACCTTCAATCGCAGGAAATAAAGATAAACAGGGGGTGTTTTACCAGAAGAATCTATCGAAACGAAAACAAATATCGCCGTCGCTGCTGCAGACGGTGGCCCTGCCGCAGCTCGCCGGAAACACCGTCGCCGTCGCTGCATATCCCTCTTTCTCTCTCTTCTCTCTTCTGCGTCGTTTTTATTTATCTGGGGTTTACGGCTGTCGGACTTTTGGGATCTTTCGCCGGAGAACGAAAAGCAAAAGTTGCAAAGGATGGACCAGGGGTGTTCGAGTGCGTTTTAACAATGAGACTAAACCCAATATTTATAATCGGTAAAGAAGCATCAAGAAACTTGCAGGTTTATGTTTATCGAAAGTTCTGGCCCCCTTTCCGGGAGTTTAGCAGAATTTTACGAAGAAGGCTATATGGGTTTTGAGCTGTAAATCAATATATGGGTTTTTTTTTAGAGAAAGAGCTTGAAGAAGATGAGTAGTGGGCATTTCTTTATATATCTTTTTTATTTCTTTTAATTGTCAAGGGTAATATAGTCATTTCACACATAGTTAACTGAGAAATTTAACTGAGGTTAGAGCTGGGGACCAACCGAGTGCATTTTTGACAAGTTTGGGGACCACGCGTGTAATTAGTAAACCACTAGGACCAAGTCTGAAATTTTTGCAAACCACAGGGACCAACCAAGCATTTAACTCAATTTTATATCTCATCAATCTTTTCACATAGATAAACTTATAAATCAAGTTATAAGTCATAATTATTATATTTTGTCGTGTGTATAAGAATTTGTGTAGTGGTTTAACGCAATATGATTTTGAATGACGACGGAAACGCGATAGCAACAGTATATATTCGGGATTCTTTAGTTGATGTCGTTTATGATGATACTGCTTTTAACGAGCTGATGGATGAAAAAAAAGGGTAGTTGCACGGTACCCCTGACCGCGGAAGGGATCTCCCTTCCCAGTTCACCACCCGACAAGGATCCCTGGCGGCAAATACCCATAGCCATCAAAGAGGGGTAAGAAACATGTTTCAAACCCGAGACCTCGAGTATCCTCGGTCCGGCTTAAAGCGGGTGTCGGTGGCCACCAAAGTGGCACTAATGGGAATTGAACTTGGGTCTCCATTGGAGAACCCAAGTCACTCCACCACTAGGCCACTTGTGGTGGTTAGAGCTGATGGATGAAGATACGCATTGGAGATTAAAACTTGATCTCGTGAAGCATTTTGGATGACTGGATTTACCCCACCTTGAGGCGACCGACGACGACTAGTAGTTTTAGTTTTTTATCTTATTTATGTAAATTTTCATTTCAAAATTAAATAAACGTATTTTTTATTGGTTTAAATTAAAGCAATTTTTATTTTTTAACGTAAATAAACGTAATATATAATTATTATGCATGATTTTTAGAAATAAAAAAAATGAAATGGACTACTCCAACGAATGGAGCACCCCTTACGTATGAGTATAAAATGGGAAGTGGAGATGTGAGTTGACATGACAGAGTATGATTAGCCAGAGTGGAGAGGGGACTGCTCCACTTGAGTGGAGCGCTCCTTACACCCTTAGTGAAAAAGTTTATGCCAGGCCATTATTACATAGACAATTGAACGTTTACGACTGTGTAATGGTTTAATTAAAAAAGTTAAATAAAGATTTGTGATGTAAATATTTGATT
>JARYGA010060936.1:0-28868 GCA_030545235.1 Helianthus tuberosus
TAACCCTTTAAGTTCAAATTTTTAACTCCATCCACCAAGTCTGTCAACTAGGAGGGTAATTTAGTCATTTATACACAAAGTACAACTCTTATATGCACATAAGTATAAGAAACAAGTGTTTAATGCATAAAGATTTTAATATTATATATAAAATAAATTACATATATTATTATACACACCTGAACACAAATATTTCACACACACACGCCTATCCATCCCTCCCTTCTTTCTCTTATTTAGACCCCTACCACCACCGTTAACACCACTGCACCACCACCATCCTCACCGCACCTCCACCAATATCACCACCTTCCGTTGACCGCCAACCACATGCAAACAACACCTCCACCATTATCACCACCTTCCACACCGTCAACCACCACTGTCGAGATCACTATAAACAGTCAAGACTACCACCAAACTCACCTAACATGATAGAAACAGAAACATAAACAATCGAGACCACCACCAGATCTAGTCGGAGAGGTGACGACGGTGATGTCGGTTTAGGGTTTTAGTGGTGGCGGTTTTAGGGTTTCAGTGGTGGCGGCTTTGATGGTGACGACAGTGATGTCGGTTTAGGGTTTCAGTGGTGGCGGTTTTGATGGTGTTGTCGGAGGTAGGGAAGTGGTGGTGGTTTATTGTGCTAATGGTGCTGTCGGAGGTAAGGCCATGCGTGGTGTATGGTGATTGTTTATTGTGGTGATGGTGGTGTCGGAGGTGAGGCTGAAGGCGGTGGTTTATTGTGCTGATGGTGCTATCGGAGGTGGGCAGGAGATGGTTTATTGTGGTGATGGTGGTGTATGGTTGCAGCCTGCAGGTGAGGTGGTTGTGGTTGCTAGGAGGAGGTGTTGTACGGTGGTGTATGATGGTTCTTGGTGGTGTTTAGAGAGAGAGAGAGAGAGGGGAAGATAGAGAGAGAGAGACTGATGAGTGGGTTTGAGTGTTTGTAAAAATGAGATAAGGTTTGTTACTTATTTATATTTTTATTTTTTTTAAATATAGGGTCATTTTAGTCTTTTTATTAGAAACTGACAGAATACTCAAACGGAGTTAAAAAATTGGACTCAAAATGTTAGAAAAAAAGCGCTTAGTGACTCAAGACGTTAAACATTTTGATTTTGGACTCAGGTGGTTAAAACCACTATAACACAGGGACTCAAGAAGTAATTTTCCCTATTAGACTTGTTTGTGTTCACTAATTTTAAATTGTGTTTGTTTATATTTGTTTAATTACGTTAATTTGTGTTCATTTATATTTGTTCAATCATGTTAATTTATGCTTCTTTAAGTTTATTCAAATATGTTCAGTTAATTTTTTTTGTTTATGTTCGTGTGAACAGTTCGTTTACACTTTAAACGAACACGTACATACCGATTTCTTAAGGAACGAAGACGAACAAAAAAATGTGTTCGATTATATGTTCGTGTTCGGTTAAAGTTAAATGAACAAACATAGACATGCCTATATTCATATTCATTCAATTCGTTTAGAGACCTAATCATCCAAGAATTTGTCACAAGTATTTAAAAATGACTTAACAATACATGACTAGCACAAACCATTCACATTTGCACGATGCATACGTACACGGTATATTTAAGATATTCATATGTCATGGAGTAAAGCAATAAGCAAATATTCCATGAACTGCTTCGCCAACAACAACCAAGACAAACACCACCATATGATCATCTTCCTACTGATAGTTACAGTATTATATAAAAAGACTTGAGAAGGATATAATTGTAATTTACTCTCTATTTTAAGACACAAAATATTCATTTTCATTTTTTTTGACAGGTGAACTTCTTTTTTTAGGTATTTACATCCTCAAGTCGGGGACCCTAACCAAGATAAGATCTGACCCAGACTATGTTGTCTTAACCGGGCCCGCGCTGGGTGTAGTCAGACTTGGCTATGCGTTTGTTCGCACTTCTCCTAATTAATTAAGACGCCATTTAATAAATTTCTCTTAATTAAGACTATTTTTTTTGAACGGCAAGGAATGACCTGCCAACCACCGTGACACCGGGCGTTGTGGCCAAGGCCAACTACTCGACCGCCGCCAGCCCCGTGACTCTCCCAAATGTGCGGAAACCCGACCTCCACCCGCCCGAAGGCACGACAGTGGAATAATCGGTAAAACTTCGCCTCCCATCCAAGACGAACCGGCGAAACCCGTATTCTCCCTTCACCTGGATGCCGCAGAAAATAATGAAGAGAGTGGGAGTCGAACCTGGGTCACAAGGAACAACAAGTCTTTCCCCAACCACTCCACCACTACCTCATTGGCAATTAAGACGGTTTTTAATAATAAAAATCCATTGATTTTCTTTCTTGACAGCTTCAAGGTAATATTTACAAGATTTTTTTATTTGTAATCATTTTTAACACATTGCTTATTAAAAAAGTTTAAACATTTTGATCTGTTACTTGACACACATGTTTTGACATCTTTAAGCTTTTATTCATGTTGTTGGAAGTTATATATGTCACCCGTTACTCGACTCAATCTGAGTTGGTCTTGCTTATGGCTCAAAACTAAACCGAATCGCACCCTACACATCCATAAAATCACTAACCTAAATGTTGTGTTCTCCGCCGCATCTCACATGAGCACCCCAATAGTATTATTAATAAACATAAACATAAACATAAAAAGAGTATCATCGGTCATATTTGACATTACGTATGAAGTTTACAGTCAAATACTAACCGGCCAACCAATAACAAGGCGACAATTTGAAGACGCCATATTTGACATTTTACGTATAAAGTTGACTGACATCAATCAAACGTATAAGGGAAAATTACGAAAATGTCTCTTGACAAAGTGTATTTTCAAAATTGGCACCGTCCTGCGTCCTTGGAAGGTCCTCCCAGCATCGGAAGCGTCCGCCTTTCGCGTTTAAGCGTCCGCCAGTCCGTTGAAGCGTCCATTCCCTTTCAAGCGACACGTGTTGAAGCGTCCATTCCCTTTCAAGCGTCGGCCAGGCATCGAAATTGCGTCAGTCACCGACGCATGAACTGACCATGTGTACGTTTCCGAGGCCTGGCCGACGTTTCCGAAGCTTGGCCGACGCTTCCGAGGCCTGGACGACGCTTCCGAGGCATGGACGACGCTTCCGAGGCTTGACCCCGACGCTCCCCGATGCTTGACCGACGCTTCCCGACGCTTCCGTAAAAAAAAAATGGAAACTCAAAAGCCGTTTAACATTTACCGTTGCACACATTTACCCCACTATATAACCCGTTCACTTATCACTTATCAAAACACCCGCCGTTTTCAAAAAAATTTGCAAACAAAAAAAATCAGCAGCCGTTTCACTAGAAAAATCCGACGCCGTCAACGACTCGACAATGGCCACCTCCTGGACTGACGTTGAAGACATTGCTCTGTGCGAAGCATGGGAGCAGGCAATGATCGATCCTCCACCTCGAGGACACGGTGGGCTCTGGGTCCGTGTTCAACGAATTTTCGCCCAACTACGTGGTCCGGAACACAACCGGACCGTTGATGCACTATCCTCCAGGTTCCGTGTGCTGCGGTTGGAATGTGAGAGATTTGATCGATATTTCAAGAAAGTGGAGACAGAAATGCCGGACCTTGGTGAGGACGATCAGAAGGAGGTGGCCCTCATCAACTACCGCCATGAAGAGAGACATGATTTCAAACATGTCTCGGAGTGGGAAGCTATTAGGATGTGGTTTTAGATAATAATATTATGTGTTGTTTGGTTTTTTTTTGTTTTTTATTATGTTATGTTTTTAATGTTTAATTTTTTTTTTTTTTTCAATAGTAAAATTTCATTTCAATCATCAGGGCAAATTTTTTTAATATAAAAATTTTTAACTAAAAAATAACATGTTTTATATCGTTTAAAATTTGCTCCGTTAACATACATATAGTTTAATTTTTATAAAGAGCATGCACATGATCCCATGTTAGAAAACTGTTTATAAGTTATAAAAAAAAAAAAAAAAATTGGACAAAGATACGGAACATGCGTCGTTGGCCGACGCTTAAGAAGCTTCGCGGACGCATTGCGCCTGAGGCGGACGCTTCAACATCTGACACGTGTCGCTCGAAAGGAAACGGACGCTTCAAGTGAAAGGCGGACGCTTCAACGTGAATGGCGGACGCTTCCGAGGCTGGGAGGACCTTCCAAGGACGCAGGAAGGTGACAATTTTGCAAATGCACTTGGTCAAGAGACATTTTCGTAAATTTCCCTATAAATATATCCATTTTTGGCTATATGATCACACCCAAATTTTGTGTGATATATCGAACAAGAAGTCATGGAGTTTCATCTCTCATTTTCAACAACTATAACATCCTTTTTAGTCGTTTTTTCAGTAGCTTTCCTGCTGCAGATCTTGAGGAGAAAGAAGTTAAACATAGTGAACAACCAACATGCACCTCAAGCAAAGGGTTCATGGCCAATAATGGGACACCTGCACCTTCTAGGCGGATCGCGACCCGCTCATCATGTTTTAGGTGATATGGCAGACAAATATGGTCCTATATTTACCATCAAGCTTGGTGTTCACCAAGCTTTGATTGTGAGTAGTGGGGAGATAGCTAAAGAGTGCTTTACCACAAACGATAAGGTGTTTGCAAGCCGACCGAAATCAAAGGCAGCAGAGATCATGACGTATAACTACGCCTCGTTTGGGCTTGCTCCGTATGGGGATTACTGGCGACAAGTTCGGAAGATCATTACGCTCGAGGTTCTCTCTCAAAAAAGAGTTGAGATGCTCGCGCATGATCGAGTTTCAGAAGTTAGAGAATCCACAAGAGATATATACGAGGCGTGGATAGCGAACAAAGAGAGTGAAGGTTCGGATATGGTAAAGGTGGACATGCAACAATGGTTTGGGAACTTGATATTTAATATCTTGGTTAGGATTATTTCAGGGAAGAGGTTTCGGGTCAACGATGAAGAAGGCGAGCGGTTTCAGAAAGTGGTGAAGAAGTTCTTTCAGTTATTAGGCGCTTTTGTGGTGTCGGATTTTGTTCCTTTTATGAATCGTTTCGACGTTGGAGGACATGAGAAAGAAATGAAGATGGCGGGTAAAGAAATGGACAACATCCTTCAAGGATGGTTGAACGAGCGAAAGAGAGCGACGGACTCTAGGCAGCAGCGACAAGAAGGCGAAAAACTCTTCATGGATGTGCTGCTTTCTGTTCTCCAAGATGCTTCTCAAGAGGATTTCCAGGGTAAAGATCATGACACAGTGATCAAAGCTACATGTCTGGTAATCTTATTTTACCTTCTTTAACGTTACAATTACTGCATCATTACTTGTTGATTTATACATCTTGATCAGATTTTAAAAAAATCATTTGACCATATTATATTACGCCTCGCTTGCGGTATGCGCATATAATGTATATATGTGTAGGCCATCGGGGGGCAAAAGTGAAAGTGCACTCATTTTAACGTTATTTTACTAATTTCGTGAAAATAACGTTAAAAGCTGAGGACGGTTAATCATGCATCATGTGGTGGCGTTGATAGCTGAAAGACAAAAGGGTACATGCACTAATCGGTCTTTGTCCCGATTGCTGAGTGTTATGTGC
This sequence comes from Helianthus tuberosus, assembly GCA_030545235.1. Classification (NCBI taxonomy): domain Eukaryota; kingdom Viridiplantae; phylum Streptophyta; class Magnoliopsida; order Asterales; family Asteraceae; genus Helianthus; species Helianthus tuberosus. The sequence continues at coordinate 5,590 of JARYGA010060936.1, forward strand.
CTTATGTCCAAGGCTTGATGCAAAACTACTATCAAGCCAGGGGTCTCACTGGAAGCAGGCTCTCTATTTCTACGGGATAGAGGTAAGGCTGTTTACATCTTACCCTCCTTAAATCCTACCTTTGCTTTGCTATTGGTGGGATTTACTGAGTATGAGTATGATGATGATGATGATGATTTGACCATATTATATATTCATGGTTCCTAAGCCTGACAAACTAGTATGATGATGTTGGTTATAATCAAATCCAACAACATTTATGGTTATTTCAATCTGCAGACATTAATAACTGCTGGCTCGGACACAACATCTATAACATTAACTTGGGCTTTATCTTTGCTACTCAATAACCCAAACGCATTAAAAACTGCCCAAGATGAACTTGATGAACATGTTGGAAGAGACAGATTAGTAGAGGAGTCAGACATAAAGAACTTGGTTTACCTCGATGCTATTATCAAAGAAACGATGCGTTTATACCCAGCTGGACCTCTCGACGTACCTCACGAGTCCATGGAAGATTGCGTTGTGGGTGGCTACAACATCCCGAAAGGCACACGTTTGTTGGTAAATCTTTCGAAAATACATCGTGATCCAAATATATGGACAAATCCAAATGAGTTTAAGCCAGAAAGATTTTTGACGAGTCAAAAGGATGTTGACCCTAAAGGAAAGAATTTTAAACTACTTCCGTTCGGCAGTGGTAGAAGAATATGCCCTGGTATTATCTTTACCTTACATGTTATGCCTTTAGCATTAGCCAATGTGATTCAACAGTTTGTGATAAACAAACCATCAAATGAACCGATTGATATGAGTGAACGCCCGGCACTGACTGCCTTCAAAGCTAAGCCACTGGAGGTTCTTCTTGCTCCTCGTTTATCCGACAAAATGTATCATGCTGCTGGCATGTGATTGATCATATATATCAGGCATCAAAAAAGAAAAATAATAATAACATGTAAGACTTCAGTTGTAAACATCTCTATCAGTATAGATTATAGATGTATGCTTTAGTTCTTGTGTGTATAGGAAAACATAATATATATAATAAGAGAGCTCTCATGTTTTTTAGTTCATTCATTGCTTATATTGTTTTCAGCTTCCACTATTATATAAAATGTTATGCTTGCACTTCTCTCAAGTAAGATTAATGTTAAAACAAACTGTAGCTTACCTGAAAATCGAATGGAGACCAAGAACCGAACTCCAACTCATCGTGTCCCTTTCCTCGTCGCCTACTCTATGCCGTCGCACACCCCTGGCCGACAGGGGGTCCTCATAGAGTCATAGTTCCATTCCGCATGATTCAGGCCCCAAACTAGCTCGCCAAACTCCACTAAAACGACCAGCGGACCTCTTTGATCCCGTTAGATTATAACCATTATGACCCAGGCAAGCATTGTGACTCATTGCCAATATCGCTTGGGATTCGACTAAATGGCCATGCTAATCCCCCACATGGTCAACACCGAGGAGAGGAGGATCATGTGCTACATCGAGGGGTTTACACTTTCTGTTCATATGCATGTCGAAGGTAGTGTTTCGAAAGCTTTTGAGTCTGTTGTCGAGCTCAGGGTATCATATATGGTGAGGTGACCGTGCAGTGGCGTAGCTTTTAAGGGACAGGGAGGGGGGAGGGTGCACCCGCCCCAGCCAATGTTTCAGTTAGAATTAGGTTGGTGGAGGAGTTTATTTGTTAAGATACTTTAAATAATTGGGTAGAAAGACTAATTTGCTCTTACATGGGATCCATATGGTCAGATTTAACCATGAAAACTAACTGAGTAAGGGTCAAATGACGTAACGTGTAAGGGTTTGCAAACATTGAGTACGTTTTTTGTACTTTATGAATATAAAGGATATAGTTTGCAATCTAATGTCAACATAAAGGACATTTTTTGTAATATACTCATATTGTTTTTTGAACGGCAAATTTGGATCACTGACGGAGCACTAGAGTATCATCGTGCCAACGGCGGAACCACCAGTTCATATCCATCTCCACTAGACAATAATACCTATACACCAATTCAGGAGGTAACAATAAATCTAGGAAAAAAAACCCTTGTAAGAATCGAACCCAGAACCTAATGGTCGCTAAGCCTTGTTTTTTTTTAATATTAGTAACGTAAAATCTCAAAATGTTGATTTATTTTATTGGAAATGCATATATAAAATAGATAAAGATGCGATGAAAATGGGATAAAAAGACAAAAGGAACATTAATTTTAACTCATTTGTGGTTAGGCGAGGGGGTGTGACCTCGCGCCACCCGTAACCTCAACCATTATAACGCCTTTTTGCGCCCTTTGCCACCCGCCTCCGTTAAAGGGGGCGACATCCTTGAGTTCCGCCAAAGGGTTAGCGAGCGCGAGAGAAACAAATGAAGGGGCCCCACGAAAAGTTAACCAATCAGTTGTTTTTTATATTTTTTTTAATATAGTTAAAAGGGGTGTTATTCCACACCGTGTAAGTTAGCGATAAGGCCTCATGCTTATGTGTCGTCTACGTGACGCTTACGTGGCGTAATAAAGCTCCTAGGGCTTTAAACCACACCCTCTAGCCTTATCATGATAGAATTATTAGTTAGGATACGCATTGAAGCAAATTAAACTTTTGAACTAAAATTCCCATTAATAATACATGAGGAACAAATTTTAAAATTTACTATAAACATTTATAAAATTAGGAATATTTTAAGTTTTGAATATAGTATAATGGATTCGCAGATCTTGAACCACAGTCATTGCTTGTTTAATGCTTACTAATTTTGTGTAAATAGATATAATAATACCAAATAATAATATTATCTGTTTTTAGCATCTTCCTTTTCATCATTGATGATAATAATATGGAGTCACATCTTTGTATTTATGTCCATTTTCCTGTCTATAAAAAGGAGCAAGAGCCATCACTCCATGTCAACCCACGAAGAAATAGACATGATGTGATATTGCTTCGGCTTATCGACTTTAGTTATAATTAAAACAACCGATGAGTCGAACCAATATCACTCTTGTATGTTCCTTTGTAAGAAATATGGCTTATTTCCTGTATAGAGAAGTGACTAGTGCTCACAAATGCTATTGCTCTTAATGAGTACCATATCATACAATTTTTATTTGTTATGAATGTTTAAACAATTGCTTTTGTTGAAATATGCCATGATGATTTCAAGGTTTCATTGAGTTGATTCTTGTCGTTTTGAGCATGAAGTTAGACTACAAAGATCACATACCGCGCATTAGAATGGCCCCTGAGGTTGTAGCCTTGAGGACCAAACTCTAGTATCGATGAAAACATGTAGGACATCTGTGAGATGTCGACCTAGCTAGTACCAAGAGAGATAGAGAGAGAGGAGCCGGCTACAATCAGGGGCGGACCCATGTATATGGATGGGTGGATAGGCGCACCCCATGAAAAAAATGTGTTTTATAGGCAAAAATCCCGATCACACCCTTTGAAAATATGGTTGAACCCGTTATTCGCACCCCAGAAAATAATTTCTGAATCCGCCAATATAGCTCAACAGATTCACAAACTGACGATTGAATGTAGGAAGGTATCATAACCCTTTTTAGCTAAAAATACCCACTAGCTCGATCTAGAAAAAAAATTCGTGTTAAGTCTTGAGTTTTGTAAAATGTTGCACTTGTGTAATCTTTTATTTTTTTGTTAGGATTTGAGTCTTTATTTTTCTTTCATAATTACTAGAGTTTTATTTTGGTTTGGTAGCTTAGTCCTTAAGTTTTTTTTCTATCATAAATACTAGGTGTAGGACCCGTGTAACCACACGGGTAGGTTTAGTAATGATCGAAATCAAATACTAAAAAACAGATTATAATATATCATTTAAATTTTAGTCTTTAGTTCTATATCTTTATAAAGTAATCTTAGAAAAGATTTGTTATATTACTAAGGAATATATTACTAAGGATTTTGTAACACACTTACATATGGAAAGATTTGTTATATTACTAAGGAATAAAGCTTTTAACACACTTCATTTGTAACACACTTACATATGGAAAAATTTTAACCGTCGATATTTTAAACCATTTTACTCAAATTTAGTATATTACATAATTTTATTACAACTCAACCGTAAGCGATAGTTGTTAGCAGCTCATTACACACAATAACTAAACCGAAGAACACATTTTTTTATTAAACAAACATCTTCGCGTGTTACTTTAAACAAAAATACATCCCAAAATCGTTCTAGAAAGAATCTAAACCCTCGAAGCACATTCTAGCAAAAAAAAGTAGTTCTCATCCAGCAAATAAATCCTTCAGATTCTGGTAACAAATATTACCAGCATAACTGTCTATGCAAATAGTGTGAGTGTTGAAAGTGATGGTAAATCAAACTTACAACCAAAATAAAACCCTACATGATACAATACCACAATATTAGATGTGTAAACAATGACGATAAGTTGTATTATGGAAATTATACCTTTCTTGGAAGGGTTGTAAGCAATCCTTTGAGAAGTAGGTGAACTTTCCACTTGCCAGCCTTGAGAATGGCTCCAGACAATTCGACGCTAGAATCCGGTTAACCTCCTGTAAGAAGCAAACTTCCTACAACAAACAAAAAGCGAAACCACAAAATTTGTTAAGAAACCAAATAAAAAATGAGAAACATAGATGTCCGAAAAAGAAGAGTAAATTGCTAAAATCGTCCCTGACGTTTGTTCACATTTGCTAAATCCATCCCAAAAAGTTTTTTTTTTCTCATAGAGACCACTGAGGTTTTTAAAAAGTTGCTAGATACATCCAAAAATGACTAAGACTAAGAATATTAAATTGAAGAGGGGTAATTTAGTCATTCTTTTAATTTACCCCCTTTTTTACAAGGTTATTAAATGCCCTTATAGGTTTTAATTTAACGTTGTCATTGTATATTTTTTTGGTTTCATTATACAGTTAACGTTGTCATTGTAGGTTTCATTTCATATATTAACGCTGCACAAATGGTCGAGATACAGTTAACGATGTTCGTTAACTGCTGTTAACTGCTGCTCGTTAACTGCTGTTAAGTGCTCGTTAACTGAAGGTCGTACATATTGTCCACTGTTGGTTAACTGCTGCTCGTTAACCGCTGCTCGTTATCTGCTGTTGTTCGTTAACTGCTGCTCTTTATCTGCTGCTCGTTATCTTCTGTTGTTCGTTATCTGCTGCTCGTTATCTTCTGTTGTTCGTTAACCAAAAAGCTCCCAACTTTCTAACAAAAACCACCACAATTAGCTAACAAACATAATTAAAAAAACCTACAAAACAGTAGTACAACTATAAATTAAACTAACCGAAACCATAAGCAAAAGCGGGATTAAACTCATTCTGAATGGAATAATCTCCATCAGCAAACCATGCCACCTCATCCCCTTTCCCAATCTCCCGAGCACGATTCCTTGGCAAGTGTGGCGTTCAACACATACACCTTTTTTCGACAGACTTGGAACAACTTTTTATGAAAATATGACCTTTATATTTACCTATAACCCCAGCTCCATGCCTCATATCTCCCATGGTTTAGCATACTCCATGCTTTTATTTACCTATAACCACACCCTTAACTCAGACGCTGATTTGCCATCACTTGATTTATCTTCTGGTCACTGGAAAATTGCCGGAGCTCCCACACCGAAGCAAGCTTAAGCTATCAGCTATTTACATGCTATAAGATCTTTGGGTCTGGTAAACAAATGTACAATCAGTGATCAATGCGTACAACAATTACAAAATCTAGATCCAACTCATCTAGTCTCTTTGTATGAATATAATAGCTTGTGTTCATGAAAATTGATAAACCACGTTTTCTATTTACTAAATTAACACAAAAAATATATTTAATAGAAAATAATATGTTCAAAAGAAATAAATATTTAGATAAATCCAAATATTATAAACTATTTATGACTAATGCTACTTAAATGTATAAATAAAAAGACTTAACCATAAGGTCAACTAAAGTCCATAAGGTTTATCCAACACAAGCAGTATCAAAATATGTCGAAAATTTAACTTTTAATTTTTTAACGATTTAATATCGTTTTTCACAAGAACAATGGTGTGTTAGGATGAGTCAAGTATGGTAATTCAAAAATTATATATATATATATATATATATAATATGAATATTAACAGCCACTTATTATCCAATCATTGAATTCTGGTATGAGGACCCATAAAATAAATATGAAAACTTTGTAAATTCATTACCTTTAAATACCCAAAATCACATATTTTAAGTATTTTTAACACGAGGAGCTGCGCTTCCAACAGTGTATTTTCAAGCTTAAGATATCCGTGACAAATTTCCTGCAACACAATAATCAGTCCAAAATAGAGCTAGAGGCGATATTGTTATGAACAAAGAAAGGGTAGAATGGTAAACTGAACGAAAAGATAGTATACCATTGAATGACAGTAACTAACTCATGATATAAGTTGTTGAAAGAAAAATCATGCCTGAGCATATAAGAAAAGAATGGACCAGGTCAATGATCACGACAAATCAATAATATTAGTGAACAATGGACCAGGTCAAGGTAAGTTGACATACCAATAGCTCCTTGTCCATTTTCATTTTTTTACAAAAAGTGTTATTGGCTACAAACTAACAGAACTGCTTTATTACCTGTGAACAACAATATTCACATCAATTCTGAAACTAATTATCTCATACTTAATAAAAAATTAACCCCAATATATTATTTATAAACCGAATGATATATATCACAAAGGAGAACCATTATCATACCTTAAGTCTACCTTTCCAATGCCCCCACTTAAAATAAGTATTATCATAATCTACATCATCAACAGGCAAATTCTTCACTTGGTAAGATGTCTTCCCATAAGCCTTGCATTTTTTATGTGTTCCAATAACATCCATAATTGCCCTTTTGCCTTTTGCATCTGGTCTTTGGTGGTTTCCTTTACCTCCTTGCTTTCAACAACAATTCAAATGTGGAATCTTTATACCCTTTTCGATTCGAATTCAATAACACACACAACCTGAGAATAAAAACCCAGAAATTGTTCAGTTGCTCTATCCAAGGTCAAACCACTGTTTTAACAACTGATCTATATCTCAAATCACATTTTATCTAACAACTGACCTATAGTTCTTTTGCTCTATCCAAGGTGAAACCACTGTTTTAACACAACAGTGGTTTCAAACATCTGTTTTCTTCACAAAACACTGTTTTAACCTAACAGTGGTTTCAAACCACCGATTTAACCCAACAGTGGTTTCAAACCACCGTTTTAATCCAACAGTGGTTTCAAACACTGTTTTAATCCAACAGTGGTTTCAAACACCGATTTAACTTGCATGTCACGTGCATAACACATACTTTCTAGGCATGTACCATGTTAAAAGAAAAAGACAAATAAAGGAAAATAACATGTGTTACGTTTGAGTTTTTGCAGCGTTGTTACCTTAATATGAAGGAAAAAAAACATGTTGGTGTAAGGTAATTTACCTAGAAAACCGAGTAAAATACTTTTAGGGTTGTGAATTTTGAGAGCTTCATGAAGACCCCAAACAACATTGTGGCCTCCAGGAGACTGTCTGCCACAGAATACGAAACCAACCCTGAAATGAAAATTTGTAAAAGACGTAAATAACAATAAAAGCGGTCCTTCTGAACTTAACATGTACTGTATATTGCAGAAATAAAAGAATTGAAAAGGAGAAAGTGATACCTCATTGCAGGAAGGTCGCTAATGATCTGAGCACCATGGACTTTGGCTGTTGCCCTAAGAAAATGAACCAAACGCAGACCATATGTGTGAGGGAATGATTGGCTGATAGCGTGGGCACCAGCGGAATCTACCACAGTAGTTGCATCACCATATTCTACTCGAACAGTAGTTCCCTGAGAATAATCTCATAAAAATGGTTTACAATAATGCATCCCTATGTTCTAGTATATCTATTTACATAGCAACTGCCAGGAACAACATTTAGGCTGCTGCTAAGTAAACTATACGATATATATATCTTAGAACAATCATCATCTAGGCTGTAGTAATTGCTCATTTCAAGTAACACGTTGTTATCTAGGCTGTATACGAAAGCTCCACCAAAAGTTAGTATAATAAAAGGATGTAAAACTTCTAAAAGTCCAACAATTGATAGTTGTCATCTCTCCCAAATTGGGGAAAAAGCCACTAATTAAGTGTGTTGCCCTATCGAAACAGATATTTGAACAGGTTAACCACAACTCAAGAACAGACAATATAAATAGCTTACCAGTTTGGGGACAGGAAAACCTTCATTGGAGTTACCATAACCCTAGATCAGGTCGCCTGTGTTCGTCTCAGCCTTAAAAATAATCAATATCTAACCTATAAAAAAACAAAACACGAAAACTAAAAGCATCAAAGGAAGAACACAATCAACCAACAACTCATCGGAACTAAATCGGAGAAGACAATTACATGTTTCATCTAGCAAAGGAGACCGTCAACAAACAGAACCTCATGTTTGAAAGGAACAAATTATCATTCCTGGCAACTTTTCTATATACATGAATAATGCTGCTACAAATCAAATACCTTCAAGCCAACACCATGAGTATAACTCTTATGAAACTCTTTATGCAGCCTCTCATCATCTTCATCTCCAGGCACAAACTTCATCCCACAAATCTTACAATTTCTAAACATAAAGTCAGACTGACCCAAATCCAGATGAAATTGTGCATACTTTCTTTTCTTATTCAAAACCCTTTTGCAATTCATAATCTTTTTCTCATCAATTCCATCATCATCATTCTTCCTGCACAGTAAACTAACCTTCAGCAATTTCCATTAATATTTTAACTTTGAAATGATCCGAAATAAACTGTAATCACAACTAAATCAACCGAATCAGTTCGAAATCAATCAAAAATCACTAACACAAATCAAAAATTCGTCTGAATCAATCCGAAACTAAAATCTTTTAACAGTATTCGAACAGAACTTTTGTATTAACTGTTTGACAAATCACTGAACAATATGATCACTAAATGTCATTTTATCCGTTCAAAACCCTAATTTTAACAAGATATTAAAGAAATCAAAAAAATCAAAGAATAAAAGATCTGGGAAATAAAAAATTACCTAGAAAGTGTAGATTTACAAACATTCAGCCAGAAGTACTAGATATTAATGGTGGTGGTGAGATGGTTCAAATGAAAGAATAAAAAACATCCCTTTCTGGTTGTGATTTAGGGTTTCTCAAATAGACATCGTGAGATGAATGTGGGAGAGACGAAACGCCTGAAATCATGAGCAGAAATAACAATCAATAAATCTTAGAAGAAAACCTGGTTGATACGAATCAATGATTTTGCAGAATAGTAGCAGTGTTGAATGAGGCGATATTCATAGCAAAATTAAAATCTAATCACAGAGAAATAAAAAGAAGATGAAGAAAAAAGTTGTGATTTGAATTAGAATCGTGAAAATAACAATAAGTGAATATCAAAAGAAACCTGAATGAGCCAAAACGGATGAAGGAGTGACGGTGGTGGCAGGGGACGGTGGATTAATCGGAGCCCAGATTTTCAATTTTAGAGAGAGAGAGAGAGTTGAGAGATAAATGGATTGATTTATGAAAGTGAAGCTCTAATTTTGAATTTTAGAGAGAGGTTTTTATGGGTCAGTTGTTTAAATTTTAAAATTTAAATTGTCCCGCCTAAAAAAACCACTAATTAATTCTAATAAAAATAAATATCAGATTTATAGATTATTTGTCTTTGTAAATTGTAAATCGAAATTATGACATCATCATTGACAAGTGGCATACCTTAGGAATTGACACATAGGCAGATTTACATCAGCCAATAATCTCTTATTATAGATAGTATAGATATATGCTAGGACAGCATATATATTTATGGGAAAATATAGTTCAAATGGGAAGCTCAATAAGTGGTGTATGGAAAAATATAGTTCAAATGGGAAGGGCATCGCGCAATCAACAAATCGATGTTCAAAACAGGCTGAAACTTAAGTTGGGTTGCGGGGATAACACCTACTTCTGGTTGGATAAGTGGATTGGAGATACTACCTTACGGTTTCGGTTTCCTAATCTCTTCGCCTTGGAGGCCGAAAAACACTGCAGTGTGCAACAAAGATATAACCGTGTAAATGGAAACATCACATGGGTCTGGGGCAATGCAAACGTGTTAGTGGAGCCGGGGGGAGTCTTAGAATGGATGGATTGTTTATAGCTATTAGAGGGTCAAAACATGAGGCCACATTTAGACGTATGGCTGTGGCACACAGGAGTTTCAGCCGAATCATTTCGGGTGGGCAGATTGAGGGATGAGCTGGATACAATGCAAGTGATACCTGAAACAAAAGTACTAAAATGGTTATGCTGATTACCAAAGAAAATCAATTGTTTTATGTGGCGGGTCGTTCTAAACCGTATACCAACAAGGGAGGCTCTTGCTAGACGCAATGTTACTTTACCTTCATAGTCATGTGTGTTATGCGACATGGTACAAGAATCCGCAGATCATCTACTAGTCACGTGTCAGTTCGCGCAACAGGTGTGGGTAGCGATCTCATTATGGACGAAAATGCCCCTGCCTAGGTATCTATTGAGCGTTGTGGAGTTACTTGAATATGCACAAAGCTTGCAGCTTTTGGGCAATAAAAAGAAGGCGATTTATACGATCCTCGCAACTGCGTGTTGGTCGTTATGGAGGACGCGAAATGATTTGATTTTTAACGGCAGACCCAAGCAATTACAGAAGTTAATCAGTGAGATCAAGGCATTATCATTTTTATGGATCAACTCAAGGGCAAAAAATCTGCAGCTGAAATGGAAGTCTTGGAGTGAATTCAAGGTGGGCTAGGCATAAGAGTATGTTCCTTCTTTTCTAAGTTTTGGATGTAATGGTATGGAGACTTCATATGTAATTTACTTATTGTACTGTACTATCTATTCCTGAGCCACTGGCTTGGGGTCCTTTCTTTTTTAATGAAAATCGCCTCTTTCAAAAAAAAATATATATATGCTAGGATTATTATTATAATTCTTGTGGGGTTTATAACTTTATAAAATTTTGTATAAAATTACCTTTATCTTTAAATATTTGTATTAGAATTAATGTGACAAAAATTATTTAGTATCAGAATTTACTCATGTGAAAAAAAAATTAGTATTTTTCTAAGAACTTAGAATACGGCCAGTGCCGGCCAAATAAGCTTGTTATGTAACGCTAGGGCTTTGGGCCTCCTAAATTTTTTTAACAGAGTTTGTTATAAATAGTAAAACTGATATTTGGGCCATGTTTTAATTATGTAAACTCATGAAATGCTCGGTACATGACGGTTCAGTGTTGGTACGCTACCGGTTTGGTTTCCTTACAGGGTACCATTTACTCATCCGTATTATATATGTTTTTTAGTTAATGTAATTGATCTAGAATAGAGAAAAGTTGTATTTTTTTTTCAATATTTGAGTGATGCTCCTATACATAATAATATATAAACTGATAGTTGTTTCAGACCTTATGTTCTTATGGTCAACCCATTAAAGTTAAGATTCTTGAGTGTATTTTTGTAGCCTTTTTCTTGAGCCTGCTTTCATAATGCATTGTTCTATGTTCTTTTATTTTTTGAGGTTTCATTATCCATGATTCATACTTTTGTTGAACAGGTTTGTTGATTCAACTTTATGTGTAGCTTGTTGAACATCATGTATTACCATGAATTTACAAATATGTTGAACATGTTTGTTGATTCATTTGTTGCACAAGTTTGTTGAACAGATTTCTGATAATTCCTTTGAGTATTCTTATTTTAGATAATCAACTTTATCTGGCCAGAAAAAAACACATATTCATAAATTGATTAATTGCTATATAAGTTCTTAATATAAGTTTCTTCTTAGTTCTTAGTAGCAGAAATTGAAAGTAGGACCCAAGAAAAAACATAGGAAACAGGCCCCGAATCTTTACTTCGCTTTGGCCTCAAAATGGTTGGGCTGCCCCTGATGGACGTTGTTCAATCTTTTAGAACCTGAGGTTTGTCAGATTCATGTGCATCTGCCGCAGATTCCTCTATACCCAATGTATTTAGAGTAAAAAAGAGGTCTTGCAGCGATGAGTTGTGGCGTACATTAACATGTACCAAGGTTGGCAATCATGCCCCTGGTTCTAATAACATCGTATTGTGACGCAGTCTTGCCTTAAACAAAAAAGAGCTTACTTGAACTCTTTGTCTACCAACACAACATGTAATCATCCTTAAGGATGTAAAGCACAACGAAGAAATGATTAACATGATAAACTATAATTGACCGCCACCTGCATACAGGGGAGGCTTAGATGATGTGTAGGGAGGACTTCCGCACAGGGCTCGTGATTTCGCAGGATATATGGTTTTAAAAAAATCCGATATATATGTTATTTTTTTAAAATAGTAAATCCATACCAATTTCAAGTAAGGCTCATTTACAAATCTTTTTTTTTATGGTTTAGACTTTAGAATTTAGCCCACTAGGTTAATTGAGCTCATTACTAATTGAAAACGAAGTCTTAGATAATATAAATTGTGAAGAGTTGATCCACCAATTTGCTATGAATAATGCAAGGAGTGCTGCACGAATCATTGGTTAGCTATTAGTTTATTAGTTATTACGGTATGTAATGTAACTCATATGAATACTATAATTTTCTCATTTTTCGTAACTACATTGTTTATGGAATACTACGATTTTGTCATTTTCGCAATTGCGTTGTTTATCATTAAGGCATAAGGGCACATTTTTCGAGTTCGAACAGGGTACATGAATTCTCAGAGACGCCACTGCCTGCATAGTTACATTGCAGACGCTTCAGAACTATAAATATTTTTCTTATTGTTTTTCAATGTTGGTTTCGAATCACAGTTTCCTCTTCTTCTACTCTCCTTGCAGACCCATCATAACTCTATTATCTTCGCATGCATTTACATACTTATTCATATAGTATGCATTTATACCGTTTGTGAATATAAAAATGAACATCAGCTAACCTCTTTTTTTTTGTCCATATTTAATTGCAAGTCATGGTTCAACTACAACTAGAATAAGAACCAAAAGAACATAGAAAAACTAATTATTGAATCCGTTGTTAAGTAGAATATTTTTTAAAGATTATCAGGCTGTTAGAAGCCTTTTGGAGCCAAACGCTATATCAAAGATGTTTAGTGATCTCAAAATTGTTAAATTGTTTGTTACATTGCAAAATGTGATTGACTATTTGTATGACAGTTGTTCTACTCGAGCTATGGTGGCCATGGGTGGTGGCAGTATTACTGACGTTGTAATGTACGAAAGTTAATCTAAACAAGCTTCAGTCGGTATTATTGACGTTGTAATGTAGTAACATTGAAATGCATACATTGGTTTTCTTATTGGTTACAAAGCCGTATCTGATACCAATGATGCCATTGTTGTAGTAGTCTCATGTGCTTGTGTATGCGTTATGCCTAATTAGAAGATGATGTAAGTGATTTTAATTCGTTACATAATTTGAAGTTGATGATCCATATCAAGCGTATTTCACAAAGTTCAAGTCTTTGTTAAAAAAAATTATGGGGAAGGATTATTGGTGTTAGTGTTGATGCCTGTGGTAAACCTACGTTATATGTGGTTGAAGTATGTTCGATGATTGTTTTATAAGTTAGATTCAATACATAGTTGATATGGTTTGATAGTAACAAATAAATTGAAACAAAACACAGACGAGCTTTGAGGTAAAAAACCAAATAACTACTAAACTACACACGTAACAGGCAAACGTACCTATAAAAAATATAGTATAGTTAAGATAGGTTACCGAGTATTAATCCTAGGACACGAAATCTATTAACTTAACCGTTTGAATAATATCTAACTTATATAACTTTAAAATACTGAGACTGTGAGGAAATGAAATACTAAGACATAAGTTTTAGAAATCAAATTTAAGAAAGAATAACCAATTAGGATCAGAATTCTCCTAATACCTTTATAAAGTCTTTTGATTTTGGATTTATGAAAAGCTCATCATAGTAAAAGCTATTAATGAGGTGTGAAGTGTTCAAAGTCCTTGCCCTAACAGGCTGACCACATAACCCCGAATACTCAAGCAATAGACACACCTAACTATCCGATTTTAAGTAACTAAGTAATTTACCTATCCCTTTTGATTTAGAGTTTTTTTGTTGTTTAGTGTAACACCCTGTGTTTCCGAGAAGTCAAAGTCAAGGTCAAAGTCAACGACCGATTTCGCGCAACTTGACTTGTAGTGAATTTCTTTTATATGTTTAATTTAGCTGTATTATGTGGAGTAAGTGTTGATAATTACAATAATCGACGTATTTCAATCGCCATTTAATCGACTTACGACTGTGAACTGTAGGAAGTAACAATGCGATAAAGTTAACGAAACAATGATCAGACTATGCTAAACAAATCGACATCGAATCGAATCGCAACTCGAGCTACGTACCTTAATTATTGTTATACGTATGTGTGTGCCTTAAATGTTACTTGTGCATGTTTATTTATGTTATGTGTGGAAGTCAATCGAAACGCAATCGAAAGTCGAAACGCAATTGAACTTAATCGAAATTGAACTACGATAATTAGTGGAGAAGAGACAGTGCAAGATATGAGTGGTTGGGACTGAAAGTAATTTGACTAGGAAACCCTATCGTATCGAACCGCTCGCAACCGTAATCGAAATATCAAAAATCGTCGCACCAAACACTTGAAAGGTGCAACCCATCGATCAGGCTACTAGCCGATCGAACAGCCAGCCGAACGGACTGCTGTCCGATCGGACAGGCTGTCCGATCGAGCTGCCTGGCCGATCGGCCAGCACTTTCCTCTTTTGTCATCCTATAAATACCCCTGTCATTGTCATCCTTTCTACTTTTGGAAACCTCTGTTCGACCAGCACGCTTAACTCAACCTTTTCTCAGATTTCTCTCGATTCCGGAAAGATTTCGTCCTAAATCTTGTACTTTCTTGATCTACACGCACTCCTACACCTTTCTACCTTTCAAATCTTAACTTTTAACCGTGAAATCATCAAGATTCAAGTGTTTTAGGATGATGTCATCATGGGTTCTTGAAGAACCTCATGTTTTGGCCTCAATCCACCAAGAATAACTTGGATCTAGCCGATTTCCACATAAACAAACAAAGATCTTACATAGATCTAAACACATAACCGGTGAAAAGGATTGAAAGATGGATATTCCAACTTTCTTTCAACTCTTTTTCACTCAATGCCTTCAAACCGATAGAAACGGAGACTGTGCCGACATACAGATCACTCCGGTGGTTGCATGGCTCAAGATCTGGATTCTATCCACAAGGTTAATCGATTTTGGGTTAAACGATAAAACCCCGTTCCGAACAGTTCACTAGCCGGATTTGGGTGATTCCTGTCCGACCAGGGGAACCGAGTAAGGACGAGGGGTCTATGGTTTGACTCGTTGTCGAAATACCTTAATAATACGACAAACAAACAGAACAGCCAAGTGTTAAACGAACAGGCTGATCAGGTCAGGGTGCTGACCGATCGGACTGATGTCCGAACGGACAGCCAGCCGATCGGACAGTCAGCCGATCGACTGGCCAGCCGATCGGTTAACACATGGTCCCACACAATCAATTTATTTTGAGGGTTAGTATTGAACGAATTGTCGTTCAATCGGACTACTGTCCGATTGGATTACTCTTCTGATCCGGAGATACTATACTTCAACACTTAATCAATTTTTCAACATGTTCGATGCATTGGAAGTGCCACCCTATCGAACAGTCGTCCGATCAGGTGACACCCTGCTAAGAACTCATCATGGTTGATCATGCATGTTGTCTAATCGAACAGCATTAGTGCTATCCGATCGATCAACTAACCGATCCACCGCACCATACTTTGCATTCACTTAAAGTTGTTAACTATTGTTGACTTGCCAACCGATCGGTCAGCAAGCCGTATCATTGCGTCACTTTACAATTCATTAAGTTTTGACTTGTTGACCTGTCCGATCGAACACCTGTCCGATGGAACACCTGTCCGATCGAACACCTGTCCGATCCATTAAGATACCTAACCGATTGGGTTGCCGGCCGATCGAACTACCGTCCGATCGATCGACCTGAAGGGTAAAGGTACTTCAATGTTTTCAAATGCTACAATGAAAACTTCAAAAGTCAAACCATCATACACAAACACATCCTTCTCAAAGGAAGAAACAATCCACTCGAACAGCCATCCGATCGGCCTACCGACCGACCGGACAGCGGTCCGAGCGGACTGTCAACAGAACGGCCAGCTGTCCGATCGAACTACCGTCCGATCGACCAGCTGTCCGACTCTCCAGCACTTGCTTTTCGTTTTACGCGTCACTTATCGATATGCTATCAAACTATTCAGGCTAACCTTACTTGCTAAGCGCTCCCTTCAATCCATCAACCGCTATGAGTATACTCGATCCCTTTTTGCTTTAAGCACTTTTGGGTGTTATATACGTTACAACTATTCAAATCACATCAAACACACTACTCCATACTATTTGAACGCTAACCATTAATGCATGTTATACGTGACTTATGAATGCTTGTTTGTTATGTTTACACATGGAATGTTGTCTGCCTGCCTTAGCAACGATAGTACTATAGTTTGGACTCAGCACCCGTTCACACGGGGGTTGTTAAGGACAATTACTTGCATGGATTACGGTGGTAATCATGTATTGTGAACTGCCTCGGGCAGTCAACCCGCAGTCATTGGTATCGATGGATCTATGTCGATAACTAACGTGCTTCATTTCACTATGTGTACGTGCTGGTTATGCGTAAACGAATTCAAACTTTATATGCTATTATCAAACTTGTATGCTCACCTTTACATTATATGTATTGACTTTATTTTAACGTATGTGACAGGTGCTTAGGATGCACACTTGGTAGGAATCTGAAGCTAGAATAAAGCTTTAGAGCCCAACAAATAGTTGTCTGTAGTGGTCAAACTAAGGGTCTCGAGAAGCAGATAAACAATTGCTGATTATTTAAATATGAGTTGTCGGAACAGAATATTTGCATGGATTTTTGTCTGTAATAATTTATTTTACTGTTTGAGATACGGTATGGGACGTATTATTTAAATTGAATGGTAATGATAATTGTTGTGGAAACTTCTGGACAATCTGTTTCGCTCAGTGCTATGCCCCGATGTTTCCGCCATCAGTTGGGGTGTGACAGATTGGTATCAGAGCCATAACTATAGGGAATTAGGCAAGACACGACCTAGTCCGGGACGATGTCTTAGATACCTAGTCTATAGTTAGGAACCAGCAGACTAACTTGAGTACATCCAGTAGGGATTAAGTACGAGCTTATTTCTCACTATTCTCGCTTATGCTACACTATCACTGCACTCGAATTTTTCAGATATGAATGAGCAATTAAGCTGAGATTAGGTGTGAAAACCGCAAACTCTCGACTAAAGTTGCTTGATCAACCCGTATTTTATCTACAAACAAGGAGAATTATGCCAAATCAGGAGTGAAATCCGTATTTTGATGAATAATCTCCTCTATTTTATTAAAAACAGGAACGAAGTTGTTAAGCTAGGGGTGAAACCTTAACCTTGACGACTTGTTCCGCTTTTATACAAAACTCTCACCAAAGTCTCGACGGACTCCAACGACCTGAAGTCACAAAATGACTAACGGGATGCGTGCCAAACGCCCAAGGATCGAGGCAAAGGCGTAGTCCTGAAGGTCAAACGTGAACGACAAGTCCTTGTGAATAGTTGAATCACTTTAGGTAGTCGAAGTCTACTAGCCGCAGACAATCTATTTCTCGATCTTTATATGTTTCGATTCGGAGCCCGCAACTGCCGATTATGATGTTTCGTCGATTTTATGTGCTTGTATACGTGTTTATGTGTTTAAATTTTGGAGATTTACTCGATTTTTGCTTTCACTTCGATTGACACGCACGACTCGCACTGCATTTCTATCTCAAAACGTTAACAAATCGCTGAATTATGGACGACTTTATGCTACAATATATGCTTATACTAAGCTATTCTCGAACAATCACGGACTTTGAATAATAGGTTTCTGTATTCTGACTGCCCCTTGTGACTACATGATTGGGTGTTTCTGTGACTCTGTGCTCTATATGCTTAGTGACTGTGTGCTTCTGTGTCTATGTAAATCTGTGATTTTGTGCCTACGTGTTTATGTGATACGTGTTACATTGCGTGTTCCTAAGCTTTAGAAAACGTTAGATGTGTGAGGTGAGATTCGAATACAATGTGTTGAGTCCTGTGACGATGTCTGTTGCAGACAATGTCATCTGGATCCCGTCATCCCCTACTTTCTCGTCAAGAAAAGAGAGACAAACTCCTTGCTGCCATCATCGCTAAAAGTGTGGCAAAGGCCGTGAGTGATGTTTACGAGAATGCCAGCAAATCATCTGAGGAATCGAGGACCAAAGCTCCTAAAGCTACCGCTAAGACCTTCAATTTCAAGCAATTCAAGTCGTGTGGGCCAAAAGAATTCACTGGCGAGGGAGGTCCTACTGCACTATTCCAATGGTTTGATTCCATTGAGGTCACTCTACGGCAGAGTGGTTGCCCCGATGACCTCCGAACTCTGAATACTACCAGCGTTTTCCAGTCCCGTGCACTAGACTGGTGGACGGCCGAAAGGAACAAGCGGGGGAACGATGCAGCCTACGGTCTGTCGTGGGACGAGCTCAAGGAAGTTATGCTGGAGGAATTCTGCCCTCCTCATGAACGTCAAAAGCTAGAGGATGAATTTTGGCACATACTGCAAAGGGATGGTGACAATGTTGCGCTCACTGCTCGTTTCAAACAGCTCAGCATTATCTGTCCCGACCAAGTCAAGACTCCAGACATGGCAATCAAGAAGTACATCCGAGCCCTGCCTGACTGTGTAGCTGATTTCGTGCAAGCGGCTAAGACTACAACGATCGAAGAAACTTATCTACTGGCCACTGAAATCAATGACAAGCGGGTCAAGGCCGGTGTCTGGGATAAAACTTCAAAGCCCCTGCATCAAGCTACCACTACCGCACCAACTGTTGAAACCACCACCTCATCGAGCAACAAGAGAAAGAACAAGGGAAAGAACAGCTCCAGCAACAAGAACTGTGCGATCACCAGATTAAAGTTGTACCAGCCCAACAGCGTCAAGTAGCAGCGCCTGTGGCTAATGCACCGCCTGCAAAGCGTGCATACACTAGGCCACACCCGCTCTGCCCTACTTGTACCTACCACCACCCGACTGCCATTGCTTGCCGTTTTTGTGCTCATTGCAATATATACGGCCATTTTACTACCAACTGCCGTATTCAACAAGCCCCTGCTCATCAAGCTCTACTCACCGCCCCTCAGGGTCAACAAGCTCCTCCGGCACCCGCGGTCAAAGCCAGAGCCTGCTTTGCATGTGGCGATCCTAACCATTTCGCCAACATGTGCCCAAACAGGGTTGTGAAACAAGAGCCCCAGCAGCAGCAGCCTCAGCAGCAGCAACACCAACAGCAAGAAGCAGCACGCGCGCGAAGTTTCAACATCAACGTGCGTCAAGCCCAAGCCGACAACAACGTGGTCAATGGTACGTTCCTTGTGAATGGTATTTATGCTTCGTGTTTATTTGATACTGGAGCCGATAATTGCTTTGTGTCATTCGAATTCGAGAAACTCCTTAGTCGTAAACGCTCCCAACTCTCCTCGACATTCGATGTTGAAGTTGCTACCGGAAGAACCGTCGCCGTTAATTCTGTTCTTCTTGATTGTACTCTTGAGCTCAACAATCACATCTTCCCAATCGACCTTATTCCGATGCAACTCGGAAGTTTTGATGTCATAGTAGGCATGGACTTTTTTCTTGAAAACCATGCTGAAGTTGTGTGCTTCGACAAGATGATTCGATTCTCGCGAATGGTGATTTATTGTGTGTTTACGGTGATACAACTTCGAAAGGTCTCAAGCTCATGTCATGTGTCCAAGCTAGCAAGTATCTCCGCAAGGAATACAGAGCTTTCTTGGCTAACATTGTAGTAGCGGAGAAGGAAAAGAAAGAGAAGAAGGAAGTGAAGGACGTTCCAGTGGTTCGAGAATTTCCTCATGTTTTTCCAGAGGATCTTCCCGGACTACCGCCAAGTCGTGATATCGACTTTCGTATCGACCTCATTCCTGGAGCCAACCCTATTGCCAAAGCTCCCTACCGAATTGTGCCGTCCGAAATGCGCGAACTCTCAAACCAACTCCAGGAATTACTTGAAAAAGGCTTCATTCGCCCGAGCACCTCTCCTTGGGGCGCGCCAGTCCTTTTCGTCAAAAAGAAGGACGGGTCGTTCAGGATGTGCATCGACTATCGGGAATTGAATAAGTTAACTATCAAGAACCGCTATCCCCTACCCCGTATCGATGATTTGTTTGATCAACTACAAGGTGCTACGTGCTTCTCGAAGATCGATCTACGTTCAGGATATCACCAGCTACGTATTCAAGAGTAGGGTATACCCAAAACCGCGTTCCGCACTCGTTACGGCCACTACGAATTCGTTGTTATGCCCTTTGGTTTAACCAACGCACCTGCGGTTTTCATGGATCTAATGAATCGCGTGTGTAAACCATATCTCGACCGTTTCTTCATCGTATTCATCGACGACGTCTTGATCTATTCCAAATCGAAAGCCGAACACGCACAACATCTACGTTTGGTTCTCGAGCTACTCCAGGGGAACCAACTCTATGCCAAGTTCTCCAAGTGTGAATTCTGGTTAGAGGAAGTTTAGTTTCTGGGTCACATTGTCAATAGTCAAGGTATTCACGTCGATCCTGCGAAGATTGAAGCTGTCAAGAGTTGAATTACGCCTAAGAACCCGTCTGAAATTCGTTCTTTTCTCGGACCAGTGGGCTATTATCGACGATTTATCGAAGGATTCTCAAAGATCGTTGTGCCGCTTACCGCTCTCACGCATAATGACAAGCCTTTTGTTTGGAAAACCGAACAAGAGTCTGCCTTTCGAACCCTCAAGCACATGCTTTGCAATGCTCCTGTTCTCACATTACCCGACGGAAACAACGATTTCATTGTCTACTGTGATGCTTCCAAACTTGGTCTTGGTTGTGTCCTCATGCAACGAGACAAGGTTATAGCTTACGCATCTCGTCAGCTCAAAATCCACGAGAAGAACTATACAACCCATGATCTCGAGCTAGGCGCAGTTGTTTTTGCGTTAAAGATCTGGCGACACTACCTGTATGGTACCAAGTGTACGATCTTCACTGATCATAGGAGCCTGCAACATATCTTTAATCAGAAGGAACTTAATATGCGTCAACGAACGCCGATGGGTAGAACTTCTCAACGATTATGACTGTGAGATTCGTTATCACCTAGGCAAGGAAAATGTTGTTGCCGACGCACTTAGCAGACGGAGCTATCTGCTTAGCACTCGTAATGTCCAAGCCCTGTACGACCTCGAAACCCTCATCCGCGAAGCTCAGCATGCGTGTTTTAACGAACGCACTCTAAAGAAGGAAAGAATCTACCACGATGGAGCCCAGCTTGTGAGCAAATCGAATGGGATATTCCACTTTCTGGACCGAATTTGGATTCCCAAATGAACCAATTTGCGACAGATCTTGATAGACGAAGCCCACAAATCCCGGTGCCGACAAAATGTACCAGGATCTTCGCTACAAGTACTGGTGGCCCGGCATGAAAAGGGATATCGCTCTCTACGTTGGAAAATGCCTAACTTGTGCAAGAGTCAAGGCTGAACATCAAAGACCCTCTGGCTTACTCGAACAACCACCGATCCCTATGTGGAAGTGGGAGAGTATAGCCATGGACTTTATAACAAAGCTACCACACACGTCATCAGGTCACGACATCATTTGGGTTGTGGTTGACCGATTGACTAAATCAGCTCACTTTTTGCCAATACGGGAAGACTACAAGGTAGAACGATTAACCCGAATCTACACCGACGAGATCATTTGTAATCATGGGACGCCTCGTGACATCATCTCTGATTGTGATGCTCGGTTTACTTCGCGACTATGGGAAACATTTCAAATGGCACTCGGTACATCGCTAAATCTAAGTACCGCTTTCCACCCTCAAACCGACGGTCAGACTGAAAGAACAATTCGTACTCTTTAAGACATGCTCCGTTCGTGTGTCATAGACTTTGGCGGTAATTGGGATAAATACCTGCCATTAGTCGAATTCTCGTATAACAACAGCTATCATTCTAGCATCCAAATGGCACCATTAGAGGCTTTATATGGAAGAAGATGTCGATCGCCTATTGTGTGGCACGAGATCGGTCATTCGCAATTAACCGGTCCTGAGCTATTACAAGAAACGACAGACAGAATTTTCCAAATTTGAGACAACCTGGTTAAAGCTCGGAATCGACAGAAAAGTTACGCCGATAGACGACGCAAGCCCCTTGAATTTGACGTAGGTGACTACGTACTCCTAAAGGTATCACCTTGGAAGGGTGTGGTCCGATTCGGCAAGAAAGGAAAGCTCGCGCCTCGATATGTTGGACCTTTTAAGATTCTGGAAAGGATCGGAAAAGTCGCCTATAGACTCGAACTACCGGAGGAACTTAGTAACGTCCACCCGACTTTCCACGTGTCAAACCTCCGAAAGTGCCTAGCCGACCATGACTTACATGTTTCTCTCGATGATCTGCAAGTGAACGAAACATTACACTTCGTGGAAAAGCCCGTCGAAATCATGGACCGCCAAACCAAGCAACTCAGACGCTCTCGCATTCCTATTGTGAAAGTTCGATGGGAAGGCAAACGAGGCACAGAGTTCACTTGGGAACTCGAAAGCGACATGAAAGCAAAGTACCCGCAGCTGTTTAAGGAGAAAGTCTAGAGAGAGAAAGTTCTCAAACGTGATTCACGGTGTTGTACAACTTCCAGCTTAATTTCGGGATGAAATTCCCTAAACAAGGGGAGGCTGTAACACCCCGTGTTTTCGAGAAGTCAAAGTCAAGGTCAAAGTCAACGACCGATTTCGCGCAACTTGACTTGTAGTGAATTTCTTTTATATGTTTAATTTAGCTGTATTATGTAGAGTAAGTGTTGATAATTACAAGAATCGACGTATTTCAATCGCCATTTAATCGACTTACGACTGTGAACTGTAGGAAGTAACAATGCGATAAAGTTAACGAAACAATGATCAGACTATGCTAAACAAATCGACAT